>VDFB02084215.1:171631-385945 GCA_007258455.2 Sequoia sempervirens | reverse complement strand
ATCTTGAATCACCTTATACACTTTAAATTCTCTTCTTGTTGCTCTACTCCTTCTCGAATGCTTTTGTGAAATGATTTTTCCTTAGTTAATTTGCTTATAACTTTTCGATGTGACCTAATTCTACATTGAATGCTTCAACCCATAAAGTTGGAAACACTTTATCTGTATGCACAGAAATTTTTTGAAGCTCCACAAACTTCCACATAGACATATTTTCTCTTGCAATCTTCACCAATAGATCAAGCATGTTGATCTACATCACATATCTTCATGATGCAGTACCAACACCTCTTTTCTAGCGGGGATAAAAGATATATGTTAAAGCTCCCTCCAATCCATAGCTCTTGGCTTAGTTTTTGGAGGAAACATCTGCACTGGAGGATGGTGCATATTCTCCCTTGTCTTTTTTCTCTTTCCTTTCTCCAGATCTTTTATATTTCCTTATTTACTTCAACTAGATCAACCTTTTTGATTGGTTCATTCTTTTTTCCTATATTGTCCTTCCTTGTATTTATGCTTCTACAAAACTTGGAAACATGTCCAACTCTATGATATTTTTCTAAATAGTATTCCTTCCATTCACTCTAGATTTTCATTGATTAGTGTTGTGTCCAAATGCATAGCATGTATAACAGTAACCATTGAAAAATTAAATCATTCTACCATTGTTATAGCCATTCATCATTTTACTTTTGCATTCACTTGCTCTATGTCCAAATCTTTTAGATGTGAAACATTGATCAAAAAAGGATGGAACATTCTAATTCATTTTGCTTCTAAATTCCATTGTTTTATATCCAAATTTATTGCAAGAGTAACAAAAACAATTGAAAGATGGGTACCTTTGAGAATTCGGTTGTCTTACCAGAGGTCTTCTATATTCAATTCTTTGATTTTGGATCTTGCCATTGTTCTTCTTTTCTTCAGTATTCTTTGGTTTATTGATCTTTTCTTTTGAATTAGGTATCTAATTTTCTTTTGATATTTCAAATTTTTCAAATCCTTAGCCATCCTTTCTTTTAGAGACTTTATGCCTTGTGTATACGTCTAAAAATGGTCATGATTAAGCTTGTTAATTAATTAAATATGATTTATTTAATTAATCCAATGTCATCTGCATATAAATAAATTTAATTATTTATTTATATCGCTCATCTTCTAAATTCTTCTACCTTTAATTAAATTAATTATTAACATTCCCACCCTCCGCTTGATTAAATTAAATAAATTTAATTTATTTATATTTAATTATCATCCTATTCTAGAGTTTAAATATTTTAAATATTTAAATAATGGAATATCTTCTTCATCTCATCTTTTACCTTTCGCTTGATTAAATTAAATAAATTTTTATAATTTATTTACATTTAATTATCATTCTATTCTAAAGTTCAAATATTTTGAATATTTGAATAATGGAATATTCTTAAATTCTCAATTAAATGTTAAATATTTTATTTAATATTTTCCACCCTCCACCTAATTTCATTTTTTTTTAAAAACATAATTAAATAATTTATTTATTGTGGTTGGTTTCGACCCACTGTCCACTTCTCAATTAAATAAATTTGATTTTGTTTAGTTTCTAATAACTCATCTTAACTGCATGCTGGTATCACTAATGTTTGGATGAGTTTCGCCGAAAACTCCAATGGCAATTCGAGGAAATGGGAAACCTTCCATTCTCCTCTTCCACTTTCGAAAATCTCCCGCCGTCCGTTCGAAACAAGCTTAATCCGGACCGTCGATCGATTCAGCCAATCAAACTCGTTCGAAAATTCTATAAAAGCCCGTGCAAATCCAAGCCTTGGTTAATCATCCCACATACATTCTGCATAATCGTTCATGTTCGCACACTTCGTAAACTCATTTACATAGTCATATTTTCACCAGCATTCGCATGCATATTAGTTTTAATATCACAGCAATGTCTTTCATTTTAGCATAACCTTTTGCATTTTGCATATTATGCATTTTTATTTTTATCTCGTTCTTCATGCTGTCATTTTGTTGAGCTCTATATGCTGATCTGAGAGCCATTCGAAGCAACAAAACGGTGAAGTTAGAGGAGGATAAGACGGTTTCGAGAAGCTGCTATTACGGTTTGCATTATTTCATTTTTCTTTTGCAGCTTTTCGATTTAATGTCTTATTAACATGTGTTTGATTTTTATTTAGTTGATCCAATATTTCATACACACATAAAATAAAGCCGCAATTGAGCCAGAACCACTATTCCGCGTTTTTCTATAAGTTTATTTTGTGATTTCAGCTTTCTAAGTCTGGTTCGCCGGAAAAGTCCGTGATTTGAGCGCCCGATTCAAAATTCACGGCAACCTCTGGGCTTTGCTTTCATTTTCACTTGGCGAGGGCCCGATAGCGCATCCAGGGCTGACGAAATTACGGAAGCATCGGGCATTATTATGGCACATCTGTCAGCTGATTACGGCATCCATGGTTGTTAAAGCGCTATCACAGGGGCTGATCAAAGTAGCATATAATTTTCTTCATATACCACCGATTACTTATTTTAACATTTCAACTTTAAAACATCCGATCTCTGTTTAGAAACATAGTGTTATTCAGGGGCGCATCCGATACGTTGGCGCATACATCGGTTCGTTTCAACACATCGGTCTTTAATTTGCATTTTACGCCCATGCTCATGCACTGGCATAAAGCCTCCGTTTGACATACATCTTTATGCTGGAATTTATAGGAGTACGAGAATTAATTTATTCATGGGGCCGCCGTTTTGTTTTCACCTAAAAGTTTCAAAGTAAACAAACAATCTAGGGTAACCACATCCGGGGATAAAATGAAGCAATCTAGGATAGTCACCAAACAATGAATCTTGCAGTTAAAATTGAACAATCGATTTTTGGTGAAGCAATATCTTCACTTAGAATAGCTCATTGTTATTTGGATTTTAAAAAGAACATTTGCTTGCTGTGATTGTGGCAATAGGTCTATGCTCTCCCCTTAACTGGGTGATCAGAATACCAGACTTGCCTTTTATTTTCATGCAATTTTATTGTTACATCCTTGAGAGAGTCTGTCGTAGTGGGAAAAAGTACTCACCCTACGGGAACGACTCAAGTGGGTTCAAGCCAAAGCCAGGCTATTCCGCCCCACTATAAAATTTAAAGCAGATCTGGGGAAACCCTCTTTTGCCGGTAGTGTGCAAGATAACCATCCCCAAAGCCTTTGTTCTAAAGGTTGGGAGGTCTCCTGAGGGAGTTTATTATTGCCGCACCGAATGGAAACCCTTACTATGAACCTAGTGTAGTAGCCAGCCGAGTCAGTTGCCAAACATTCTAATAATCACAGTGCAAGGGGAGGGAAGAATCTGCCCTCAAGACACTCACCATATAACTGCCAAGGACTGTTTGCTCAGGGGATCCGGTATCCACTTCCGTAACTCTGAGTACGCACCTGGAAAAGACAAAAACACGGGCGCCCCTTCGGGGGTGACACGGTTGTGTGAGTCGATGCAGTTCTAAGATGTGGGTTGTTGATTACTAAAATGACCTACTTGAGCACTTAAGAGTGAGTCTGTCTGAATTGTCTTTCATGTGAAAAACCTGTGAAAACATTTGATGAAAAACATTTCTTGATCAAACACTTCATGTTAGTATAGGGCTTTAAGAACAACTGTTTTCAAAAAGTGTTTTGTTGTGTCTTCCATTACATTAATTCAGATAAAGAGATTATCCAAAAGAAACATGAAGAACAACAACTGAAAGCCACTTAGAGTTTTGTCATATCATTACTTCAAAAACATTCCCAATACCTTTTTCCATGCTTAGGGATTGGAAGTCAACAAAGTTTCCCAAGAAATCAGTTTTCAAGAGAATCAGAAAACCTAAGAAACCGTTAGGATATAAGAAAACACTACAAAAGAGAAAATTCTTGTACAAAAGTTGACAAGTCTTACTTCACTATCGAGGATTTCTTCACAGATATCAGGATTTTGTTAGAGGATTCACTGATGAATACGCTGTAGATCCCTTAGATTCCCGAGCTTATTATCAAAGAAGAGCTCTATCACAACGGCATAATCATAACCAACCTCTTGAATTTGACAACATACCACAACCTTCCATAGAATATCCTTCACACCCAAGCCATATTCTTCAAAGATCTTGAGAGAATCTCCTTGAAAATGAAGATCAAAATCTTTTAAAGTGCACCTTTCAAAAACAGCTTTCTAATTTTTGGCTCAGCTTCCCCTAACAGGATTTTGAAATCCTTTATCATCTTGGAAGCCACAACCAATAAGTTAGGAGCATCCTTGATCATATCATAAGATTACATATCTTATCTGATCAAGATATCATCACCATTGCACTTGTCAAAAACCGTGATCTAAGTTTAGAGGAAATTTTCAAAAACATATGCCTATCTCCACAAGGTCTCAACACAATAAACTGAAGGATACAATCCAGAAAGAAAGTCATATTCAGAACACTCAAGAGGAAGGAGAAAGAAATAATCCCATTTTCAGCATAAATCAAAATCCACTTTTCAACAACAACATGGACAATAGAGAAGAAAATCCTTTTCATAATTACAGAGATAAAAATCAAGTGGATAGTGATGAAGAACAAGAAGAGGAACGTCTTAGAGAGGCTGAACAAGACCCAAAATTCCATAAAGCCATTGAAAAGATCTTGCAGCGAGACAAGGAAAAATATTTTCGCTATCTAGCCGAACAAGGGGCTAAATTACCTCACGACTTTGACACAGAAAACTTGAAAAACAAACCCGAAGAAATACCCCTTTCAGATCTTAGTGCCTTGACCCAACAAATCAAGGCACTTCAAGGACAAGTTAGAGAATTACAAGGGGGAACAACCACAAAGAAGTATACTCTGGAGGACATCTGTCCTTATCCTTTCGACAGAAGTTTAAACATGATTCCTTTTCCCAAACATTGTGAAATGCCAAAATTTGATCGCTATAATGGGAAAACGGATCCAATTGATCACGTTAGAGACTTCAAAAACCTAACATTGGAATTTGCTTATGAAGATACTTGATGCGATTATTTCCTAGGAGTCTGGGAGTACACTCTATGGAATGGTTATACAAGATCACACCTCCCATCAAAACCTTTGAAGAATTGATCAACCTATTCATATCACAGTATACTTACAACATACAACATCAGATCACCATGATAGACCTTTGTAAAGTTGCACAAAAACCTGGTGAACCTTTCATTACGTTTCTTCAGAGATGGAGAAGAATGTTTGCCAGATACCCACGTCCTGTCCCTGAGAAAGAAAAGATGGTTACTTTCATCAACAGTTTAAATTCAGAAATGAGCTATCATTTGAACTTACATTGTCCCTCTTCTCTTGAGAAAATGATCGAAGATGCCTTAACCATTGAAAATGCTTTGGTCAAAAGAGGCATAATAAAACACGACAAAGAAAATCCTAGCTCATCTAACCATCACAATAATCAGGACAAGTCCAAATTCTGGACTCGCAACAAAAATATGGTGAATGATGGTGTTGTGGATGCAAATCATGCTTCAACCAAACCATTTGTCCTCACCACTTCAAACACTCGCAACAACAATGTCAACTCAATTGCAAATCACGGAAATAATCCTCCTCAGAGGAACAATACAAATCAAAACTCTACTCCCCATCAAGGGATTTCCAACAATCAGGGTTACCGAGGGAACAATAACAATCACAATTCTTTAGGGAACACCTCAAATTCAAATCCGCAAAGATTTTCATTCTTCTCAAATAGAAGAACTTTCACGCCATTGGGTCAATCTGTAGAATCCGCGTTTAAAGAGTTGATGGCCAAAAATGTCATTACTTTACCGCCTCAACGGAATTATGAACCCAGTGTAAAGCCTCCATCATGGAATGAGGCACACTATTATGATTATCATCGATGTAAGGGTCATCGTACAAACAACTGCCAAGCCTTGAAGAATGTTATTCAAGACTTGATTGACAATGATATCATCACAATAGAAGGAAATCAACAAACCAATGCAGACCACCAAGCATTTCATAATCCTTTACCTAATTATCAAAAAGGTGAGTCTTCTGACAAAAAAGTGAATCACATCAATGATGATCATATAATCAACCATCTCTACGCAGACAATGAACGGGTAAATGTCATTAAAATCAATGAGAAGGTGGAATATAGGGAGGTCAACGCAACAACAAGAGCGCAAGCTAAAGTTGTCTTGAAAGCACTTCCTCAAAATCCGTTGAATCCCCACCTCAACATCAATATGATTTGGTCAATCAACTTCAAAAAACCCCCGCTCAAATTTCAATTTTGGAACTATTAAGGATTTCTCCAGCCCATAAAGAAGTTCTCGAAAAAGCCCTCATTGAAACCAATGTATCAACTGAATTGGATGTGAATCAATTTCAAGCCATGTTAGGGCATTTGTCCTCACCCACTTTCCTTTCATTCTCTGACAAAGATGACGTTTCCATAACTCATCCCCATAATTCCTCTTTGTACTTAGAAGTCATGATTCATAAGTTTCGCATTAGACGAGTTCTAATAGATGGAGGTGTTGGTTTATATATTTGTACCTTGAAGTTGGTCAAAGCCTTAGGATTTTCTGAGGACTCCATTGATTTCAGAAGAAAGTTTACCATAAAAGCCTATGATGATGAAGAAAGAGCATCCAAAGGTCTAATCATGCTGCTAATCAGAGTGGGCCCTGTTATAAAGAATACCTTTTGTCAAGTACTGGATCGTGATCTAGCATATAACATCTTGTTGGGTCGTCCTTGGATCCATGAAATGCAAGCTGTCCCATCAACCTACCATCAATGTCTCAAGTTTCCTTATGATGGACAAGAAATCACGATACCTACTGATAATTCCAACATTCAAACTTGTGCCAACATAAAAGCCAGTCAAGATACTTTGGTCCCTAATAATCGAGAAGCTCATGCTAGTGCTTCTCTAAAGATTGACACACAAATCAGGCAATTGACCAATAGTTTTGACAAAAAGATGAAATTCAAGGATCATGGAGTTGGAGAATACTCTCTTTGTCTTGTCAATTTACCTACATCACCTCGATCACATGGACAACCATCTATCAGAGAACACCAAGTATCGGCAGCATCAACATCAAAGCAAATGCCAATAGAGCCAATTACAAAATTTAATGGACAATTCATCAAAGAAAAATTCCCCATGGAAAACCCTGAGGATACTGAAATTCTAAATTGGCTCTATAAAGATGAAGATGAAACAGTTTCTAATGTCAAATTACCCACAGACAAATATGGAAAAGGATATTTAATCATGCAAAAGATGGGTTATGACGAGGGACCTATCGGAAAAAGGAAGGAAGGAGTAGTTGAACCCATTCACCTCCGCGGACTTGCTGCAAAAGAGAAAACGGGATTGGGTTATGATACTCACTCTAAAGAAAGCAAATCCAAACACGACAATGTCTTCACACTACAAGAAAGCTCAGATTCCAGAGAAACATGTTTGACAATAGTTCAGAATTTCCTAGACAACAATTCTGACACAGACTCTGCTGAATATGAATGGGACACCATTTATAATAATGAGTTCTGGAGGGACAAAGAAGTGGATGTAATACATCAATATGCCCCAACTCTAATTGAAGGACAAGGTTCAGGGTCCCAACCACAAGAATCTGAACCACAAATCGACTATGATTCTAGTGATACTGAATCAGATCTAAACGAACAAGACTATCATGAGGACAGTATCATCATTGATTCACCTCATACCTCAGATCCTACAGATCACTCTGTTATGACCTTAACCATAGCCGATTTCACGCAACCTAACGATCCTCTACCTTTAATCCATCCTGACCTCATTGATTGGGATTCTACTGAACCTATTAACATACCCATGTTTCCAAGTGATGAAGCTATTGTAAACTTCCTTTCCGCAGAAGACACAAATGATTGTTCCACCAGCAATTTTTGACATAAATTTTTTGATCAGGAGAGTGTCAAGTCTCCCAGCTGCAAAAGTAAAAACAAAAAAAGATCTAATGGTGAAAAGCCCGAGTCACGTGATATTAAGATCAAACAAAGATAAAAATAAAGAGGCATTATCGGATGGTGAAAACCTCTTTGAGGCGCAAATGATGGAATATGACACTCTCGGGATCCACTACCATGAGCGATCGCCCTATCTGATTGAGCCTACAAATGTTATTCCGATCTTGAAAATTGACAAACCCAAGAATTTTACGGTTAGAACATCAATGGTAGAAAAATGCGAATTCGTTCATGGAATTCTAAAAGAAATCGAGGTTAATTTTGCGTGGTCTTATCGACATGCAGTCTTGATCACGATGTTATAATGCATCACTTATCCATTAAACCAGTAGTTAAACCTATGAAACAAAAAATTAGAAAGATGCATCCTCATGTTGCACTACTAGTTAAGGAAGAACTAAAGAAACTCCTCGATGTGGGATTTATAAGATCAATTGACTATCGCGAGAATTTCTAACATTATGCACATATCAAACCCGGATAAAAAGCTGTCCGGAATATGCTGATTTGGAGATCTCAACAAAGCATTCCCTAAAGAGATGATTTTCCATTGCAGAAACATCGACACTATAGTTGATCTAACGGTACAGCCATGCCATGTATTCATTAATGGATGGTTTTAGGATATAACGAAATCAAAGATTGCACGGGCGAACAACTTTCACATGTCCGTAAGAGACTTATTGTTGGAGCGATCATGCCTTCGGTCTGGAATCTTTCGGGGCTACCTACCAAAGGCATGACTACAATCTTTCATGACATGATGCATGTCATGGAAGATTATGTGGATGACATATTGGCAAAATCGTACACCAGAGAAGGACATCTTGAAATATTGTCCAAAATATTTGCAAGATTAGAAAAATTCAAAGTTCGTCTTAACCCTAAGAAATGTGTTTTTTGGGTCAAGTCTAGAAAACTCTTAGGGTACATTGTTTCAGAAAAAGGAATTGAAGTAGATCCAGCAAAAGTTCAAGCAATTATGGAAATGCCTCCACCAAAGAACATCAGCCAGTTAAGATCACTGCAAGGACGACTTCAATCTATACGGAGGTTCATTGCACAATTGGCCGACAAAAGTCTACCATTCACACATCTATTGCATAAAAATGTTCCTTTCAAGTGGGATGACAAATGTGAATTGGCTTTCCAGAAAATCAAAAATTATCTAATGACTCCACCAGTTCTCGTATCACCAAATCCAGACAAACCACTCATCTTATACATTGCTGCAACAAAGACATCTCTGGGGGCACTGCTAGCACAAGAAGACACTACTGAAAAGGAACGTGCAATCTACTACATCAGTAGAACACTAACAAGTCATGAGCTCAACTACACTTCTATTGAGAAGGCTTGTCTAGCAGTAGTTTTTGCTTCACAGAATTTTCGGCATTACATGCTGACCCATACAGTCAATTTGGTTTCGAAGATTGATCCACTCAAGTATTTGTTGAGCAAAGCATCATTAACAGGGAGGTTAGCAAAGTGGGTAATGATTCTAAGTGAGTTTGACATACACTATGTTGACCGTAAGGCCATCAAAGGGTAAGTTATAGCTGATCAATTAGCAGAGGCACCACTACAAGGAAATCATCCCTTACACATTGAATTTCCAGATGCAGATGTATTCACTGTAGAATCTAAACAAACGTGGGTCTTATATTTTGATGGTTCTTTCACTCAACATGGATCGGGGGCAGGCATACTTTTTGTCACCCCTCAAGGGCATACCATTCCTCGTTCATATAGGCTAATGTTTCCATGCACCAACAACATAACTGAATATGAAGCATTAATCACTGGACTCAAGATAGCACTGGAATGGAGAATAACAGAATTATAGGTGTTTGGTGACTCACAGTTGGTCATTTGTCAGATCAATGATGACTATCAAACTAAAGATGAAAAACTACTACCTTATAAAAAGATGGTGGATGACTTCAAGAAATATTTTGTGGACATCAAATTCACACAAATTCCAAGGCTTGATAATAAAGCAGTTGATGCTATGGCTACAATCGCATCATTGTTACAGCTCCCAGAAACTCAAAATCGTTATGAATTTCTGGTGGAACAATCATTTACACCTGCCTATGATACCCCTGAAATCCAAATCATTTGTCACTTGGTAGGATTCGATTCGCCTTGGTACAGAAAAATTTATGCCTATCTCAAAGACGATATCTTACCACCCGATTTATCCTGTAACCAAAGACGCAACTTCATCCGCCAATCCGCTCGCTATACCCTCATCGCTGACACCCTTTATCGCCATGGTCTTGATGGTACTTTACTCCGATGTCTTGAACGCGAGGAATCTGACAAAGCTTTACAAGAAGTTCATGGAGGCATTTGTGGTACTCATTCAAGTGGACTAACCTTATCTAAAAAATTGATTAGAATGGGTTACTACTGGCCTACAATGGAGAGGGAATCATTCACTTTTGTGAAAACATGTTCAAAATGTCAGATTCATGGGAATCTCATTCATGCTCCTGCACAGGAACTTCAACCGTTCACACCAACTTGGCCATTTTCTCAGTGGGGTTTAGATCTAGTGAGCAAAATTCATCCTTCTTCCTCAAATGGTCATAAATTCATCATCACAGCAACAAAATATTTTACTAAGTGGATTGAGGCAGTCCCTCTTACTAAAGTCACCGGCAAACAAATATCATCATTCATACTCAACTATATCATTTGTCGGTATGGCATTCCCAACTCCATTATCACAGATAATGGACGCCCATTCAAAAATCAGGATGTTGGTGAGCTTTGTGAGAGATTTCACATACAACATAGATACTCAACACCTTACTATCCACAAGGGAATGGCCAAGCAGAGGCCTCAAATAAAACAATATTGAAAATCTTGAAGAAGACTATAAATACTTCAGGGAAGGATTGGCACGTTCAACTCAATCTTGCTCTATGGGCATACCGAACCAGTGTCCGCACACCAACAGGAGCAACGCCATTCGCCCTTGTTTATGGAGCAGAAGCCATATTGCCCTTAGAAGTGGAAATTCCCTCACTCAGAGTATCATTGAAAGGCCTAACAACAGATGATGAATACCGAGTTTCCCGACTCCAAGAACTAGAACTCCTAGATGAGAAGAGACAAAGAGCAGCTGACCATTTGAAAGCTTATCAACAGATGATGTCTCGCAGCTACAACCACAAAGTAAAACCACGTACCTTTCAAGTGGGTGATCTTGTTCTGAAAGAGAACCCACGTAATCAGCAAGATAGAGAAGAAAGGAAGGATTCGGTGCAAATTGGTACAGGTCCTTATGTGGTTATCGCGGTCTATGAATTCGAGAGCCTACAAGTTATCAACACCCGAGAAGGGGACTTTGTTGTGAACTATCAGCATTATGCACGAGAAAAGTATTATTATGTCTAGAAATCATAAAAGTCTGAAGAAATATCAAAAATTAAGAAAGTCTGAAGAAATATAAAAAATCAAGAAAAGTCCACAGAGAAAATAATATCAAAATAAATCAGAAAAGTCCGAAGGAAATATAAAAATCAAAAAAGGGATCACGAGAAGGAAATATCAAAAATGGAAAAAGTCCTAAAAGCCATCATGGGGTGAAACGGCAAGCGGTCGTTGACAAGAAAAATGCAATAAAAACAAATAGTGAAAATCTGGCAAACATACGCTATTTGGAAGCTCTCCATCTATTAGTTCATGTTCTGCATTTATTTTTTCAGCCTTCATTTTCATGCATCTTTTCCATCGTCTTAAGGTCATACCCAGCATCATGCTCTCATCATTTGCCTCGAATGATAACGTCTTATCATGGCTTGATTATTGTACATATTCATTTCAACAAGTTGTGTAGATACCAAGGGCCAATCTGGGAACACTGGGGGTAATCAACTTTCAACAGTAAGACAATGACATCGAAATCAATCACGCAAAACAAAACAACCAAATCAAATCAAAGCATCCGAACATTGATCCATATCATAGTGGCTTTCAATTGCATACCTTACCATGACTCATATCTGGATGATCTCTAATCTGACTAATGTTTGGAATCACAGTGTTTCATTTTTGAATCGTGGTTGTTTAATTTTTCGATATCATTTCTCTAGAGCACACTCGATGAGGTACTGAACTAGAGTGGCAAGGAAAGAGGATGATTTTTCTTTGTCTGCTGTTTAGAGGTTAACCATTTATCTGTTGCAAATATGTCACAAGACATGACTCTCCAAAGATTATTATTGATGACAGTTCCAAATTTGCATCAGATGGTGGTTAGTCTTTGTTTGTTTACGCAAGAAATGCTCAAGTCATCTCGGTTCAATTATACCTAGATGCTTGTGTTCACTTGCTATATCAAAAATTATGAAAGTTGTACTCAGGTCATCATTGGTGCTAATTTCCCCTCTGATGCTTGTACATACTTCCAACATTTTAAAACACTCTATGATGATTTAAGCAGGCTCACTAAAAGGCTCAACAAAATGATTGGCTTCATTTAGTTGCATTTCATTTTAGGTCATTGAACATAACTGCATATGGGATTTTGCATCGCGATTTTTCGAAGGGTCAATGGCTGTCATCTTTTGGACTATTTGTGGAGGACAATGCAAATATTTGTATCATTATCATTTCATTTCATCATCATTAGCGTTATCGTTTCATCATTGCACCCATTATCATTTTAGTATCAATATCATCTCATTAAGTGCATCTCATATTATTTCATACTAGTTTCATTATTGCATCCATTATCATTCCATCATTTCATATTGGTTGCATCGTCCATTTCATCAACATTCCAGATACATTTCGTTTCACATTTGTTTGTATTTCATCCATTTCAATATCATTTTCTTTTTCATATTGTTTTTATTATTTTTATTTCCTCTCATTTGCCACTCATTATCCCTTCGTTATCATTATTATGATCATTTAACAATTTTTGCTTATCATTCTATCACTTCATTATTCTCATTTTAACGACACATTACCATTATCTCATTCATTCCACTTTGCAATTATCATTATCATTTGAATTATTGCATTTGTAATTATCACTCATAGTAGTTTCATATACATTTTTTTTACCATTATAATCATTTCATTTCATTCACTTATCCCTCATTCCATACATTCATTATTATATGGTCATCTTTTCATTATTTCATTATCATTACCATTTACTGCATCATCATTCATCTTATCTTTTATCTTTTCATTCATGTCATCACCATCTCATTATCACCTCATTTCACTCATTACTTCATTGCATCATTATCATTTCACATCATATCATTTCATTTCATTTATCATTTCATTTCACATCATATCATTTCATTTCATTTTATTATCATTTCACATCATATCATTTCATTTCATTTATCATTTCATTTCACATCATTTCATTTCACATCATATCATTTCATTTCATTTCACAGCATTTCATTTATCATTTCATTTCACATCATTTCATTTTTCATTTCATTTCACATCACATCATTAACACTTCATATCATATCATTTAAACAATAACATTTCATATCCATTTATCACTTCATATCATTTAACATTTTCATTTCATCTAATATTCCATTATAATTTCACATTCCATTCTATACCATTTCATTTTATCATTTTATCCATTCACTCATACCATTTTTCATCACATCATAATCCGAAGCACAACATTCATCTGCACTACAAAGTCTAAAAATACATATCATACACAATTCATCTGCATGACATCATTAGTTCACATCATTAGTTCATAATCATAATAAAACATCATAATCAAACCATCCTGCATATCATGTTAGTCATCAAATCATTTACATACATAACAAAATCCATCACATATAGACATCAATGCATATCATATCATCACATCAAAAAAAAATGAACATCACATCATCATCAGAATAAGCATCGCCGCTGCATATCATCACTCATCAAAAAAATGATACAAATGTTCAAATGTCCAATGAAACCACAATGTCCAATACATCAAATATGATCAGACATGGCATGTACATGCTTCGAAAATAATATCATAGAATCTAACTAGTGGATGCTCCTGATGGTGCCGGTCCGGAGGGAGGTGGTCTGCCACTAGTGCCTGCATCTGGGTCTTGTCGTGGCCCTGTCACTCCTCTGCTCTGAATATGTGTCTGTGATATGCTCCGGGTCCTACTATGGGATCGTGGATATGGCTCTCTACGCTCTGGAGGGCATAGCTCCTCGTACCTGACCCTGTAGTACTCAGCCTCCCTGGCCATCTCCATACCCTCTACAATGGCCTCTCGTAGTGATGCACTCTCTACAGTTCCCATCAGTCTCTGAGCCACGCCCTTAGCCTCTACTGCCCAACGCCTGAATGCATCCCTCTCGGCGATCACCTGAGCTAACTGTGGGTCTGGGGCAGGTGCCTGTGCCTGTACCTGTGCCTGTGCCTGTGCCTGGGCAAGCTGTGCCTGTAGCTGCACAATAAAAGCCTGTGCCTGTGATAACTGACTCTGTAGCTGACCCTGCTGCCCCTGCAATGTCTGCACCTGAGCCTGAAGAGTGGCTATCTGTCCCTGCTGCGAGGAGGAAGTCATCTGGATCACTGTCTGTCTCCCTATCCCTGTCCTCGGTCGCCGCATAATCTACACACCCCTCAGGATATCCCGCCCTGACCTACCCAGTGCCTGTCCTCCCATCCCGCCATCATCCCCATCATCATCATCATCATCTGAGCCCTCCTCCTCTCCGCTCTCCACCTCCTCTCCTCCAACCGCTCCCTACTCACCGCCGGCCACATCCTCCTGTCCACCTGCTACGGGCGGTGGTACTCTCAAAATCGGAGCTGGCTCATCAGGACTAGTAAATCGTGGAAACGGATGCATGTGAAAATAGGCAACATACTCATCGGACATCCCAGCATCCACTATGTCTCGTCTGTCAACCCATGCCTCAGGTGCTAAGGCCATGTACTCTGTATAGGCAGCCTGATACACAATGCACGGCCCCCATCCGGCCTCATCTCTGCTCCGGGCGTAATGTGCAACCCCCTGCAGCATCCCCTGTGTGAATCCGAACTGCCTCTACACTCGCAATGCCAGAAATCTCTCTAAAATGAAGGGCATCCTCCCTATCAGAAATCGCGGAATATAGACATAGGGCATCTCGGTGTCATCAGTAGCCCATGGCTCACAATCCAAATATGGCTGCCATATGACCGTATCTACGTCATCCAGAAGTCATCTCCAATAATCTACCTTGCCCAGCTTGGGCTGGGTAAGGAACTCAGAATACATGTAGATATATGGCCTGCCTCGTGCCCTCACTCTGGGACATGCTGGCCTCGTCACAGCAAAATTCTCCCAGGCCTAGATCTGTAGCACTATAACCCCACAAGATAAACTGGAGGATCCTCTGTAAACTACCTGGTGCAAATCGTGATAAAGATGAGCTAACATGCAGCTCCCCCATGCATATCTCCTCGGCTGTAGTATCATCTACTCTAGAATCCTGCCCCAGCCTACTGACAACCCCTTTGCTCGACGATCCAGACAAAGGAGACCTCCGATGAAAGCACCCAAAACTGTTGGCAAGGCAGGATATCCATGAAAGTCTGCCCACGGTACCCAATACCCGGCTATCCGTGCGTCTCCGTACACTCTCCTCAGAGCATCTGTACCCCCAATCTCCTTGTGATCATAATACACAAGGGCTCCAACAACCGGAATACCTAGGATCCTATATACATCCTCGGGAGTCACTGTCACCTCACCAGTCGGCATGTGAAAGGTGTTGTGCTCCGAGTGCCATCTCTCTGCTAGTGCTGTCAGCAATCCTCTGTTGACCCTAATCGGCGGCATCGCCAACAAGGGTCTCAAACCACAAGCATCAATCATTGCTCTGTCAGCAGGGGTCAACTCAGGGATCCTATCCCAACCTGCTGAATGTCGCTCCCTAATCTAGAGGTTTTTGAAAACCTCCTATTTTTTCATCACAAAGGTCATTCATCAGAATCATATCACATATTCAAACAAAATCAAATCAGACCTATATTAGTGAACTATGTCAGACCCATATCAATGACTCATATCAATGCATCAAATCAGCGACTCATATCACACAATCAGTCCTATCAATCAAATCACATCAACTCTATCAAGTTGAATATCCTATCTATCCTACTATTAATTACTATTTGCTTCCTATCGCAGAAAGAAAATTTATCAGACGTCATATCAGTTTCATTTACTCTTTGTTTTCTATCCTAGGAAGCAAGGTTATCAATCAATCATTCGATTTTCCTATCATTTTTATCCATATCAACATGATGACATGACAATCTACCTATCTATTGACTAAGGAAGCAATACAAAATCATTATTTTCATTGGAACATTCATTTTGACTATTTACTGGATGCGCCATTCTTTTTACGGAATGCGCTCAATCCCATATGCGCCGTAGTTTTCACTCTATGCGCTAAAACAGGAACCCAATGCGCGTTTTCTTGTATGCGCCACTCTGCTCATCATATGCGCCACTGTTTTCGTTGTATGCGCGCTTTCCTATATGCGCGTTTGAATTCCCTATATGCGCTCTATCCCTAAATTTTCGAATCTTCCCTATATGCGCGCTAGTTTCTACAAGATGCGCTAAACTGGTTTTCCTACGACATTCAAACATCTATACCCTATGCGCGTTTGTTTCTACTATATGCGTGCCTGTTTTTTTCGAAAGCGCCTAAAGATTGCTATATGAGCGCAAACGTAAAATCTTAAACCAAAAACCGCGGAAAACATGAAAAATTACGATTCAAACAGAAAAATTTGAAAGCATAAGAGGATCGATCGACTCACCGGTGGTCCATAAGCAGCTGGCCTCTGATATCTACGTGATCTCTCGAATCGGTGGCGATGATACGGAATCTCCATGTCGCAATGTCGCTTTCAAAGCTACAGTTTCACCACAGTCAAAAGTGCAAATGACTTGTCTCTTTCAACCTTTTTACCTTTTAAAGGTCAACCAAGGGTAAAATGAGACTTTATTTTCAAAATGGGCATTTATTTTTCTGTCGCGAGCTAAACCACTTTCCCTCTCATCCGTGATTTACCTCTCGAGGGGGCATCATCAGCAGAAACATCGAAAGTACATCAGGGCAAAATCTTATTTTCTTTGAAGCAATGTGTCTTACACATCACTTCAAAGAGGGGCAAAATGTATACGTCTAAAAATGGTCATGATTAAGCTTGTTAATTAATTAAATATGATTTATTTAATTAATTCCTCTAAAGTCATCTACATATAAATAAATTTAATTATTTATTTATATCGTTCATCTTCTAAATTCTTCTAGCTTTAATTAAATTAATTATTAACATTCCCACCCTCCGCTTGATTAAATTAAATAAATTTAATTTATTTATATTTAATTATCATCCTATTCTAGAGTTTAAATATTTTAAATATTTAAATAATGGAATATCTTCTTCATCTCATCTTTTACCTTTTGCTTGATTAAATTAAATAAATTTTTATAATTTATTTACATTTAATTATCATTCTATTCTAAAGTTCAAATATTTTGAATATTTGAATAATGGAATATTCTTCGTCCTCAAATTAAATATTAAATATTTTTATTTAATATTTTCCACCTCACCCTAATTTCATTTTTAAAAACATAATTAAATAATTTATTTAATTATGTGGGTTTCCATTTTCATCTCCACTTCTCAAATTAAATAAATTTAATTTATTTAATTTCTAACTCATGCTAACTCGCCCTTCCAAATTTGCATCTCATCCTTTGGAATGGAAGTTTCCCTTCGAAACTCAATGACGAAATTCGAAGAAATGGGAAACCTTCCATTCTCCTCTTCCACTTTCGAAAATCTCCCGCCGTCCGTTCGAAACAAGCTTAATCCGGACCGTCGATCGATTCAGCCAATCAAACTCGTTCGAAAACTCTATAAAAGCCCGTGCAAATCCAAGCCTTGGTTAATCATCCCACATACATTCTGCATAATCGTTCATGTTCGCACACTTCGTATACTCATTTACATAGCCATAGTTTCACCAGCATTTGCATGCATATTAGTTTTAATATCACAGCAATGTCTTTCATTTTAGCATAACCTCTTGCATTTTGCATATTATGCATTCTTGTTTTTATCTCGTTCTTCATGCTGTCATTTTGTTGAAGCTCTATCTGCTGATCTGAGAGCCATTCGAAGCAACAAAACGGTGAAGTTAGAGGAGGATAAGACGGTTTCGAGAAGCTGCGATTACGGTTTGCGTTATTCTGTCTTTCTTTTACAGCTTTTTCGATTTAATGTCTTATTAACATGTGTTGAATTTTTACTTAATTAATCCAATATTTACATACACACTTGCAGATCCTAATAATAAAGGTTATCAGTTGGCAAGAAATATGGGATACATTAGAAAAGGCGGCCTTGGTCTACATGAACAAGGTATGAGAGAACCCATCATAATAGAACAACATAAGAAGAATCTGGGACTAGGTTATGGTTCGATAGACGTGGTTTCCCCAACCATTGAAACTACCTCTTGTTAGGAAATAGCTCCTTCTACCATCATTGAGAAATTGGATGGCTACTATACTGAAACAAACTCAAACGAATGGGAATGGGATTCTTATGCCTCTAGTAACTATGACCTAGATAACCTTTGGGACCTTGATAACTCTGCTATCCTTACCCTTACCACATCCTCCTTAAGCTTTGTTGATAGCCATGATAACCTACCCTTACTTAACCCATAGTTGATTGATTGGGATCAACAACATCATCCACCTATTTTGGGCCTATTTGTAACATGCCAATTGTTCTACCCAAAAAATTTACTATGTTTTTAACCACAAGTAAATTATGATCACAATATCATCAATAAAAAATTTCTTTTCACATTCAAGAATAACATGTACATTTGAAATAAATATCATTCCAAACTTTTCCATTGCATATAACAAAGTATTACAACTTTCATATTTGATACATTTCATGTTTACAACTTTTCGATAAGATGGATAAATACAACATACATGGCTTTATTGAGCTTTTTGGAAATAGGTATACAAATTTTCTAGGAAATCCCCATACAAATCTTGGTCACCAACTGATGAGGAGAAGCATCACTCAAGCACTTTTCTACCAGCCATGGACTTACTATGGTCCCCCGCACATCTACCACTTATGGTGAGATGACCCTCCCTTCAACGAAGAGATTGGTTTGGTAACCTCATAATAAGCTCGGTGTTGTGTTCTACATATTTAGATCTGTCACATAGTGGCTACAACCTACCATATGACACTACCTGCATAGTATGTAAGTCGGATCACAGTGAACTAACAGTGGAAAATTACACTACTTTGGCCAAAGTATTCATCACCCCCAATATAGGATGGACGTCACACACTCACCCACCTTCCTAGCTTGATTTGTATTGACCATTCATATCCTAAGCCTAGGTTATCCCCATTCCCATGGATTAATCTAACCCCAAGAATAACCTAATACCTCTTTCATTTACTATGACGCTTCTATCAAAGTAATTTTAAGCAATTTCAACAATTCACCATTTCAAACTAACCATAGTTTATATAAGTTCTATCTTAATCATAGTATATAATATTATATAAACACTCGTTCCTTGATGTGGAATATATATAAATAGCAATCAATTGAACAAAATTCCCTAATCTAGATTCAATATGAATCTATCTCATATAACCAAAGAAAGACATCTACCTTTTCTTGCTACTCAAGCACATTTCCCAAACAAAGCAAACAAAGACAATCAATCTTTTTCCAAAAACATAAAAAACATAAAAGAGTAAGAATCAACATCCCTGTTTATGCAACTCCAATTGAACAAACTAAATTCTTAGCTTAGCCTCCTCCAAAGTTGGCTTGCAGCTCAACAACTATTACTTCCTCCCTCAAAATACCCTTCACAATTCTCTCATAAATCCCTCACAATTCACTCACAAAAATCTCTCACAAAATTCTCACCAAACTCAGAATAATGATATTTAGAAACTCATAAATTAGCAAAAGAAAGGAAAGTATGTGTGTTTCTCAAATGAGGTAGCTCTTTCCTTTATTTATACAAAATTATGAGCATCTACAACCTACAAACAAGCTTTTCAAGGTGACACTTCTCAATTCAAAAGCTTGACTCAGCAAGTAAAAGTAGAAGGTGGAAACTAAATTCATTACACAGAGAACACCTACACAACCAGATATTTCCATAATGGATAGCAAGAATGTCAATCAGAAATGCAAGGATAATGTCTCCTATAGGCCAGTCTATTTTGGCCAGATTAATGCTTGACTAGTTCTCACATTTTCAAATTGCTTCACATTTTTGAATTCATATTGCAAGTTTAGGCTTCTATTTGATTCACACCATACTCAGTTTGGCGCCAACAAACATCATACGCCCCTATTACCTTGGTCATTGTTTGCTTATGACCAGTTCAATGTTTCATTTGTGTGCTTATTCTTTTTTCCTTTTGCATTTTGACTTAGTCATTGGTAGATTATAATCCACGTTGGGTTTTCCATAATGTTTAAAAATCATGCACTGGCTATTTGGTGTGCTATTATTTTATTTTCAACACCATATACTATATAGTGTATGTTGCGTTCATAGTATTTACAACACATTATATAGTTAATGCTGTTCAATGTAAGTTATGCGCTTAACAATGTGCATACCATGCGCTTCATATCAACCATGCACTTTAATAACATTAGCGCTATCTAAAACATTATATTGTATGTATACAATATATATACATATATATATAACATAATAAATCTATATATGTGTATGTATGTATATATATATTTATATATATACCCATCAACTCATAAGCTTATTAAATATATCATTCGATTATTCGAATGTATATACTCACATTTATATATTCTACAATATAATATGTATGTTGCCATTACATCGATATGTATGTGTATATTGATATATATATATATATATATATATATATATCATTGCCCCATAATAAAGCACATGTATTTGCAATTACATCGATTGACGTATATACACGAAGTTTATATATATACATGCCATCCTGTCCATTCGATATCCCCACATACATGGGTAATCCATCCATGAGAATTTGTAGATATGTCTATCTACGTATACTCATGTACGTATTTACTCATGTGCATGATTTTATCACTTTCATGTATATATATACATTTTATGTATATATCTCATTGATTAAGTATAACATATAAGGAAGAACTCACACAAATAAAAAAGACTCAAACACTATCCCAAATCAAGAACATTCATAATTTAATCCATAAACTATTTTAATTCATGCACAAACAAGACTAAGGCAACCTACCATTTCCCAAAACCATTGACTCAACTTGACCAACTAAAAGTGAGTGTGTGTAAGCTCAAATAGATCGTATTAAAGGTTACTAGACCAAGTTCTTCTCCTGAGTGATACTTCCCCTCTCTTCCAGAGGTTTGAATATGTGCCTGCATTCATCTTAGCACATTGCAAATGTAGTTAGCCATTCACAAAACAATCATTTGCATCATACATTTCATAGTTAGAATTCATCATAAAATATCAAATTGAATCAATCATTTATTCATCATATTTCCAATGATACATTTAAGCAAAGTATAAACACATATATTTCAATCAACGATTACAAACACATTCATATATTCAAGTATTTAAGCAACATGGTAATAGTAAATAGGTAAATACACAACGGGGTGTAACATTGTTCCAACAACAAAGCTATTGTTGAGTTCATGGAATTCACATGGTATACCACAAGGAGATCATGAGGTTGGTTTTGTCATAGAACTTGAACAAGGAGCATACTTTGGAGGGGATATTGCATCCTCCAGTTGCAAAATTGAAATGAAAAATCTAAAAATCAAAATGAGATCCCCTAGGGAAAACCACAATGTGGCTCTATCAGATCATGAAAAAGGAAAAACAAAGGACATTTGAGGGTGAAAACCTCTTGCGAGGCACTTGAGGATGGAGGATTCAATCTCCCCATCATAGAGTATTAGGAACAATCAACAGTCTTGGTTGAAGGTTTTGAACCTATCAACATTGGAACAACAAAGGAACCTAAGGTAACATATCATGCAACTTCCTTAGATCCTAAGGAAATAGTCAACTTCTTAGCATTCATCTTAGCACATAAGATCAAATTCTCCTGGACATATGTAGATATGCCTGGGATGGATCCAACTTTAGTGGTACACCATCTAATAGTATTCCCAACATCGAAACCGGTTGAAAAAGATAGCACTCGTAAAATAGCACTGTTATTCAAGGTGAAGATTCAGAAACTATTGGATGTTGTATTTATCAAACCTATAGACTATCCTGAGTGGGTATCCAACCTCGTACTGATATCAAAACCCACTAGGGGCATACAGATCTGTACATACTTCATAGATATTAACAAAGAATTCCCTAAGAATGACTTCCCCCTCACCAACATTGACAGAATAGTGGATCTAACTGCTGGTCATGAAATGCTTTCACTAATGGATGTCTTTTTTGGGTACAACCAGATAAAGATAACCCTCGAGGATCAACACAAAACAACTTTTACCTGTGCTTGGGGAATTTTTTGCTGGAATGTAATGCCATTCGACTTGAAGAACGCTGGAGCCACATACCAAAGAGCAATGGAAAACTATATTCCATGACATGTTGCACATTACTATGGAGGACTATGTAGATGATCTATTGGCTAAATCAATCAAAAGACAAGAACACCTAGCTAATTTAGCTAGGACATTTGATAGACTAGAGGAGTATAACTTGCATGTAAATCCAAAGAAATTTAGTGTTTGATGTAACATTTGGAAAACTATTGGGCTACATTGTATCCAGAAGAGGCATCAAGGTGGATCCCGCTAAGGTCAAGGTTATCCTAGAAATTCCTCCTCTGAGAACATTGAAACAAATGCATTGTCTACAAGGAAAGCTTCAGTCTATTAGAAGGTTTATTGCGTAGTTAGCAAATAAATGTCATCCATTCACACACTTGTTCCATAAAGATGTAACATTCAAATGGGACGGAAGGTGTGATCAAGATTTTTAACAAGTAAAGGATTATTTGTTCACTCCCCCAGTATTGATGCATTCGATTCAAGATAAAGCAATGATTTTATACATGTATCCACAACAACAACTTTGGGAGCTCTATTGGCACAACTTGATGAGAAAAACAAAGAAAGAGTAGTTTACTACATCAGTTATACCCTGGTTGGCTATGAGTTAAATTACACACCCATTGAACGAGCATGTCTATTAGTTGTCTTCGCGGAAAAAAAACTTAGGCATTACATGTTAAACAAATAAATCAAGTTGATATCTAAAGTAGATCCCTTGAAATATCTCTTGGAAAAAGCATCTCTTACAGGAAGAATCGCTAAATGAGTCATGATACTTAGCGAATTCGACATAGAATATATTGACAAGAAAGCCATTAAAGGACAAGCGATAGCAGGCCAATTAGCAGATGCACCTATTGAAGATCATCAACCACTCATAGCAAAGTTTCCAGATGAGAGCAACCTACTAATAACTTATTCAACCCATTGGAATTTCTACTTCAACGGATCCCATACTCAACACGGCCCAAGGGTCGGTATCCTATTTCTTACACCATAAGGAGATAGTATACCCAAAGCATATAGGAACACCTTCCCCTATACAAACAATATAGAAGATTATGAAGCACTAATCACTGGGCTGAAAATGATTATGGAATGGAAAATTAAGGAACTACAATTCTATGGTGACTCCCAGCTAGTCATCAGGTAGGTCAACAGTGAATACTAGACTAAAGACGAAAAGCTCATGTCATACAAGAGAATGGTGGACAACTTCAATCAATACTTTTTGGTCATCATCTTGAATAGATCCCAAGGGTCAACAATAAAGTAGTTGATGTTATGGCTACTATCGGTTCACTCCTTGACATACTCAAGAACGTTCTTATATATGAATTCCTTGTGGAACAGTTGCTTATACTAGCATTCGATATCCCAGAATCCAAATGCGTATGTGATGTTGTTGGTCCTGACTCACCTTGGTATGAAGACACATTTTCCTATATCGAGCACAAAATCATACTACCTCACCTAACATCCAATCAAAAGAAAACCTTTATCCACTGAACTTCCTGATTTACCATCCTTGGAGATACCTTATACCACCAAATTCTTGATGGTATGTTACTCCGATGTCTCAACATAGAAGAAGCATTAACTACCTTATAAGAGATACATGAAGGTGTTTATGAAACCCATGCTAGTGAGCCTAACCTAGTCCAAAATTTTCTACGAATAGGGTAATATGGTCATCACTGGAGCAAGAAGTAGTTCATTTTTCCAAGAAGTATCATCAATGCCAACAACATGGAAATCTCATGCATGCACCTGCACAAGAATTGCATCCTATCACCACCCCATGGCCTTTCTCTCAATGGGGACTTGACTTAATAGGAAAGATATCACCAACATCATCTAATGGGCACAAATTCATCATAACTTCCATGGAGTATTTTACAAATTGGATAGAGGTTATTCTTTTAACTTATTGTATAAGAATGAATTTGCACCCTTTATGCAAATTCCCTTTTTTCCTTTATCCACCTTAGAAAACCAAGTTCAGAGGCTGAATTACACATAATCTCGCTGCTTGCATCCCACTTGGCACCTGTTTTGAGCATTGGAGGAGGCATTTTTGTCGGGGATTCCTGCGCGGCACGTATACGTCTCTAGAAAATTCCTATGGCTGAACCTGTAGAGGTGTTACACTTCTCATTGGGAGTCAAGTTGTAATGCCCTCTCGGCCGACCGACCCGAATATGGTCATTTTTCTTCATTTCCTCTTCAAATTCACTCCTTCAACAAGCATTTCATCCTCTAAGCATTCATTCTAACTTCTTCACCTCATTCACAAGCTCACTTACATACTCTTGCACTCACTCCAAGCATTCCAAGCACTCCATTGCAACAACAAACTTCACTCCATCACTTCAACAAAGCAAGTTGGGGACAACACCATTGTAGCAGAGGCTCGAGTACTCTCATTTTCTCCCCCAAGCATCCTTGAGTGCTCTTGGTGGAGGTGGTAAGCTTCCCTTTCCTCTCCTCTATTACTTGGTTGAGTAAGCACACTTATTGTATTGTAGTGTTTTGGTATCCTCTATTATATTACCTTCTTTATCATACTTGCTTTCTTGGTTGTTTGTGGAGGTGGAAACACCTAAACGGGGGTTTGATTGAGGTAGACCCCTATACAACCACCCAACATTTTCCCCTTTTTGTGTGTAGGTGTACGTGCTTTGCAGAGCTAGCTGGCGAATAGGCTCTTCTACGAAACCATCTTCGTCACCCTAGCTTTGGTATATTTGATTTATCACATTCATTTGTACTTATCATATTTCATAGTGTTGTTTTACTCTTTTAGAAGTTGCTAGCTAGGTTGCTAGCTTGTTTTCTGATAGTTCATGTTGTACTTTTAGTCCTCTGGTCGTACAGATGCCAGGGCACTTGAGAGATTCCATTGCATCGTGTTGTCATCCTAGAACTACACTTTTGTCCTTGAACAGAGAGCTATCTGAGATACAATGTTGAGCTCGACAACTAGCTCACCTAGCCTCATTTCAAATCTCGAGATTGTAAAGTGGTTGCAGGACTTTATAGTCCTCATCATTCTCATCCTCATATCCTAACACCCCATTTAGTTGAGGTAAGTTAGGGAATCCTTCTGCATCTTGGCCCTCTATGACCTGGGGCCTTGCACGTGGTGGTCCCCCTCTCTTACACTTATATCATAGGGAAAAAAATAGCTAAGTTCATTCTTAACTATTTGATTTGTCAATATGGTATCCCATGGATTATCATAATAGTAATGGAACTCCATTTAAGAATCAATATGTCCATGAGCTTTGCTCAAGATTCTCTATCCAACACCGCTTTTCAACCACATATTATCCCCAAGGAAATGGCCAGGTCAAAGCATCTAATAAGATCATCCTAAAAATCCTAAAGAAGACTGTTAATGACGTCGACCGTGACTGACACCTATAGTTAAACCAAACCGTATGGTCTTATAGAACCAACATCCACATACCTATGGTGCAGCTCCCTTTTCCTTGGTCTATGAATCTGAAGCAATATTTCCTATAGAGGTTGAAATCCCATCCATGAGAGTATCATTGAAGGATCTTGTTAGCAACAAAGAGTATCAGGTATCAAGACTCAACGCGATTAAACTCCTAGATGAAAGAAACTTGAGTGCATTGAACCATCTATAGGCCTATCAAAATCGGATCAAGCAAAGCTACAATAAGAGAATCGGAAATAGGAACTTTCAGGTAGGTGACTTGGTCCTCGAGGAAAATCAAAAGATCCAGCTGAATCAAGATGAGAAAGGTAAGTTTGGGCCAAACTAGCTAGGTCCCTACATAATTATAGCAAGATATGAATCTGGAGCATATTAGTAGGCCAAGATAGAAGGAGAACCTCTAGCCAAACCTCTTAACAGCAGTCATCTTAAGAAGTTCTCCCAAGCAAAAAAGTGAAAAAATAAAAAAAAATCAAAAATCAAGAAAACAATAAAGAGAAATAAATCATCCTCTAAGTGAAAACCACCTTATGGCACTTCTAGGATCGGTACCATAGTGAAAACCTGGTAAATAGGCGCTACATTTGAATAAGACCCACATCCTCATCTATCGACACTATCTACTATTGCATCCACTGCCATAATAAAACATGCACCCAACCATGGCTTGATAACTGATCAAGTGTTGAACCTTGTTGCACCATCTCTATCCACCATCTATTTTATCCACCTATCCCTAATAAAACGTAATCCTATTCTGAACTAGGGGCAACCTCCTAAGCCTGGTAGTGGATTGGATCCTTGTTCATCCCATCACTAGTAAAAAACTATCAAAATAAAAAACATCCAGAAAACTATCAAAACAATCAAAAACATCAAGAAAAATATCAAAATCCAAAACAAAGTCATAAAACAAAAAATCCCAAAAACATTGTAGGGCGTCTTTGGACGAGCCACAATTGAGTCAAAATAAATCAAATTATGTTGTATTTGCATGTAAACCATGTTGTGTGGTCTCACAACATGCCCCAAGAATGTAAGGCTTGGGAACCCAAGTGAAATAATTCAATGCTTATGGCCGGTGTTGGTTGGCAAAGGATCACTGGAAGTCAATGATAAAGTGGAAGTCTTTGAAATAATTCATGAATTTGAGTGTATTGGGTGTCAAGTATACCGGGTACCAGGTACCAGAAAGCTAGGTTCATTGAAATGTTTAATGGAAGGTTTGGTAAGTTGTTGTGGTCTGAAAGTAAAGGTTCGAGAGTTGTGAAGGTTCGATGGTAACTGACATCCAGGCGAATTTTGTTTCGATAAAGCTGAAGTTTTTCGGGTGTCGAGTACCAAGTAACAATGTATGGGTGTTGAAGTGTTAAAGTTGATTGTTTAAATTTTTCCCGGAAGTCTAAAATGGTCGGTAGCTCACCTAAAGGGATAATTACACAAGAATGTATTAGAAGCATGTTATTTATAACTTTTTTTTAAAGATGATTTATTAATTATGGTTTTATTTTGATGAAAGTTTTATTAATGTTTTAAAAGGGGATTGATATATGGAATTTTATGTTCAGGAGAAATAATTGTTGGACTATGTTTTGGTATGGATGATCAAGAAAATTTGGATCGTGAGTAGTGATATAACCAAGTTGGGAACTACACTCTGGGAGTTCATGTGAAGGAGTTTGAGATCAAAAAAAGTACTGAGAAATTGGGTATTACGCATGCGGAGAAGGAGAGTACTTTGATCTGGGGGGATTTACTCATGGGTGTTTCATGTCTGAGCCCAAACCTGAGTGTGGAAACAAAAGGTGCCAGTGGATTTGGATAACTAGTTCCACCTGATCACTCTGAATATCTAGCAAAGGAAGTTCCTACATTTTGTTTGACAAATCTGCTTGGTTTGAGTTTGATTTCCTGATCATTTTTTTAAAGACATAAGTCCAAAAGTTTCAAAGTGTTGAAGAAGGTTGACATTCATTGACTTATTCAGAAATTCTCTTGCTAGTTGTCATATGCCATGTTCCTTGTTACAATTCTTCCCTTGGATTTCCTCTCATGTTTTGGTTTAATTTCCAGAGCATCTTGTTCTTATAAAAGGTGGGGAGATGTTTCATTTTAAGTTAAGTTCAATTTTTGGATGTTAGAGAACCAAAGCTTTTTCAATTTTTGTTCATTTTCCTATTTTTTGTTCTATTCTAGATTAAAAACTTGTATGTTTCATTAGAAGTTAACTAATATTAGAGCCAATTTCAAATCTATTTCCTGATATGAAATCTTGCGTAGTTGATTGTTTGTTCCTATCAGACAATACTGTGTGTTGTGCCATTTAAGGGTGCATATCAACACTATCCGATGGCAAATAATCCCCCTTTTCTTTAAACTCTTGCATCATTATGTGCCTAGATGTGAAGCAATTTGGTGACATATGGAATGGTTTGCTCTGGTTTGGTTATTTCTTGGGGCATGCGTGGATAATACCTAGGAGAATTTTACTTTTCATTAATTTTTTATGCTTTATTTTAGAATAGATGTTTTATATTTTAGAAAATGTTCCAAAAAAGTGATAAATGCATGGAGATTTATTATAAATCTTTTGATTCCATGAAATTTTTGAATGCTTAATGCTAAATCTACTTGAATGAATGCAAGTTATTTGAGTTTCATGAAATATTGTTGCAAATTTTTTGATTTCATGAAGTTATTGAATGACCGGACTGGGATTATTTTCATCTCTATGATACCAGCTAATTCCTTAAGGACCATTTACCCCTCGTATTTAACAACATTATCACAATGAACCCTGAGCAAACTTAGTGCATCAAGACCTAACATAAATGAGCCTTGGGATCAAGCCAAGTTATCCTTAGATTTAGGTTTTCCCAGTGGAGTATTTCAAGAAAGATAGGTTCCCGCTATGTCTTTGTGAGAATTTATCTATCTGTTGGTGTGAAACTAACATCCGTGTCAATAGAAGGTACGAAACACCATCATCAATGATCCCTTGAGGCACTAGGTCAGTCCCTTTAATTCCCCCTCTTGGTCTCTAAACTTGGTCGAAAATCCAAAAACATTCAAATATCTTTTCAAAATATGAAAACATTCATAAATAGTCAAAAAACTCCAAAAATAGTGTCAATCATGGCCAGTTGAACTATGTCAACTCTGCACATATGTAGGAAAGGACATCATAAATGAGCCCCCAAAGCATTAGGTCAGTCCCTTAGGTCCCCCCTCTTGGTCTTCAAATATTTTGAAAATGTCAAAAAACATCAAATAACCTCAAAAGCATAATTTTTTAATTTTTTTTTTTAAAAATCCTATCGCCGCTATCACCTAACTGCAAAAAAAATTCAATCCATAATAAACAATAATTGCCTTCAATCTTTGATAATGCAATTAGCAAGCAAAGAAAACATCGAAATCCAAAACTTACAAACAAAGAAATGAAATGATTAGATCATCATTAGACTAAAACAATGCTTAAGTATTAACCACCCTACCTTTTGAGAATCATCATCAACATCCTAACATGTCTTCACAAATAAAGCATTCCTACAATACAAAACATCGATGGATAACATCCTAAAACATCAAAACATCTATGACAAGTGATACGACATCGTTGTTTATCCTTTATGATTTTATCTTTTATGGTTTATCATATTGTCACATTCCCAAGATCTCTCAAGGATTTCTATAAGGATTTAGAGGAAGGAATGAGGCATTGATCATTGGTTTTTTGTTTTCTTTGTTTGTTGGATGTTTATGAAATATTACCATGATGAATACTTGCTTTGTTCTCTGTGTGGAAGTTGTTTTGGGGTTGTTCATGTAACAATTGCATGTTAGGTACTCCATACCTCTCTGTGTAACTACTCTGAAATGTTTTGAAAATTTATCACCCATACATTTTAACAGGGTTTCACATCTCTAATATGAGAAAGAATACTCTTTATTTGTGGATTCAAAGTCCACGCAATAGATGCAAAGCCAACTGGGTCATTAATACCCTTGTGCATCATGTATATTTGCTACATTAATAAGGATTGTTATAAACTACTTAATCCTCCATGAAAGAAAAAGCAAACTCATCAATGCATATAATCACATATCATCAATGTATAACATCAATCATCTCATTAATGCATATCATCATAATCATAATCCATGGATTTTCAGAAATTAGATCAATCATCTAACACTTCTATCTATCTCTAATCATACTAACATGTATTCTGACTAACATCTGCATCCTGTAGCACAAGGTCATTAGTATCGCATGCATCCTGCATCCACAAACTCATTAGTACATATCATGTCCATCATATAATAAAAAATATTACATCATAACATTATCCATTGCATACATGCATAAATCATCCAACATCAATACCATATAAATGCATCATAAAAGTACAAAATCATGAGCATATAATCATAAATCATCTATCATATGCATATAAGCATCCATAAACATCCATAATCACATAACACATATATGCCACGACAAAAAATGGTATCTTGTATATCATCAAAAAATGGAATATCAATGTACATCATCGGTATCATGTGTGAAATAACATCCAAAGATATCAAAATATATATGAGGCCTCAAATGGGTCGATGAATATATATAAAACATGTCCACATCAAGTCTGTGATACAATAATATAAGATCATGAAAAATCACTATCAACCTTGTTACACATCCCGAGGAGGTGATCTTTGTTGATATTTCCTAGGAGGGGGTTTCTCCCCATCATGTTGTGACATGTGATGGCTTTGAGAAGGAGATTAGTGTGAATGAAGAGGAGACTAATGTGGTTTTCTAACTGATTATCCCCTTGATGACTCTGCACCTGTCAGTATGCTCAAACCTCCAAATTTGGGGTGTCTCTATGGTCTCGAGACCTAAGTCTGATAGAGAGTTCAATAGTATGTCCTCTCCTCAATCAGGGCTTCCTGCTCTCATTGATGTTGTTGTCTCTTGGAGTCCTGCTCCTATCTCAGGTTATTCTGCTCTGCCCAAGCCTGGTCTCTCTTAGCTATGGTGGTGGCTAACTGCACCTCTAATGCTTGTCACTAAGCTACCTCTACATATCTCTTGACAACTCTAGCATCTTTGTCAATCGTAAGTTGAGAAATCTGTCCTACCAGATCCTCCTATGGGGGAGGTGCTTGTGGTGCCTACTGCTATTGTTGTTGATCCTGTGGTTCTTGCTAATCATCCTACTACTAGTCACCATCACCCTGGTAATCTTGAGCCCTCTGCAACTACTCATGTGCAATTTGTAGCCTTTACATGTCTCCCCTCCTCCCTACAACATCGACCATCCTTCAAACCTATCCAATCACTGGCAAGTGTTAGTAAGATCTATAAAGCATAATGGTTAATGGTGAGCCCATTATTGCATGTAATCCTTGGTGGTCCTCAAATTTGGGGGACCAACTGCCCATCCTCATCTATTAGGTGCTAGTCCTCTAAAATCTGTAACCCCTACCCCTGAGTCTTCTCTAGGCCCCCATGTATTGACCTTTCAATCCATGCATCCAAAATGGGCATTGATATCCATCTACATGGTGAGTCTATCTCTCGTTGAACTATCTCATAACCCTGTCAAGCAAATACCTCTCTAGAATAATATTGACTCAACCTATCAACTGCTGAGTCTACCTACAATAGGTCAAATTATCATGGTCATCGGCCCATGCCTTGCATGCTATGTGGCATGCTATAAATGGTCTCCAAATAAACTTAGTAACATCATCAAAGATTCCTTGCCAGTATGATAACTTACCTAGCTGTTTGTAGTGCAAGTAATTTGAGTATCTGTATGAAAAGGGATGATTAGGATCCAGTCGAGCTATTCCATCGAGACGTGTAACTGCAATATGATCCCACACCCACACGTGAAGGAGACTCATCCCAGCTGAAATAGAATTACTACCATGATAGATAGCCTCATGCATGTCTCTATAAATATGTGCTAACACGCATGATCCCCAAGCATATACTCTTGTGTTCTCCATCATCTACTTGATGCAGATACCCTAACCAACAAGAAATCCTCTCACCCTACAATCAAGCATTAAGGGATCGATAATGAGTCCAACTAATACCATCGACATAGGATCAACACCATCTACAAAAGGAGTCAAATCGATCTTTGAATCAACAACCTATAGTTGCTCCTCACCCAAAAGTCTCTACATGGCCTAGGTACCCTTGCAGACATCATTGTGACCAACCATCCATGAATTGGGATCTGTAGGATCCTCCATGCATCCTCGAGAGTGATGGTACACTCTCTAATGGGAAAGTGGAAGGAAGAGGTCTTAGATCTCCATCTCTCCACTAGAGCAATCATCATGGCCCTATAAGCCTAGATCTCTAGCATATAAAAAATGTAGCAAAGACCAATAACATCTAAGAAGTCCTTCTTGAGCTCTTGAAATCCAAAAATAAAATCTAATAGGTGTCATGGTCATCGCTCTTGTGAATACATCAGTTTGAGAACTGCCTGCAAGCATTCAACCCACAATGTCAAAAAATTTCTAAAAAATGAATTTAGGAACTTAAAACTGCAAACAAACTAGCTAAAACATTCATTTTTAACAATAGTGAGCTTTTATAGGATGATAACAGCTTTATTTTATGATAGCAAGCCTATTTTACTATGATAGTAACTCACTAAAATGATAGAAAGTCTATTACCATTATAATAGTAGTTACTTTTTTACAATAGCGGTTGTGTTCCTAAAATTTCTAATGTGTGACTGTTTTTTACAACTACAATCAAACAGTAGCGACTACTTTTTACGATAGTGACCTATTTCTATGATAGCAATTGGTTTCAATGTAAGCAATTATCTAACCTAGTATGATAGCATTCATATTGTGTCAATAGTGACCTTTTACCTAAATTACTGCTATCATCCTAGAAAACTTTGAGCATTAATTACAAAAGCATAAAAAGAGGAAAGAAAAAATGAAAAGCATACGTACTACAATCCCTGCACTGGCTAGCCATTGGAACTGAAGAACTACATCTACTTTGTGTGCGACACCTGGAATATGAGCCATCACAAATTGACAATCACAGAAGGAAATCTCTAGAGCTCTAAAATTCAGTAAGGCTAAGAATGTAAATGAGGATAATTGAACCCTAATTTCCTATTTTAACCCCCCAACCCTAATTTTTACCCCTAGGAACCCTCCTAGGTTTAATTTTGAGCACCTTGGATCATATTGAACTTAAAAACAAGTCCTAGGGCCTAATTTTTTGTCCTCTACACATCTGAACTACTCCTAAACCTTGTAGCAAGCCTGACCTGAAAAATTAAAAAAAAATCGGCTGACCTCTCTAGGGGGCAGCCCAACGTCTTATCATCCTTTGGCTAACTGTTGGGGCATAGTGGAGCATCATTAAAAAAAAAAATTCTTGATCTATACATCGAATTCTTTGAAACAACACATCAAATACATTGTATCAAAGAGGGGGGAAATGTAGACATGTAGAAATGGCTTAACGCATATCACACATCCTGTTGGAACTGTAAAAGTCTGATGATTTTACATATTGTTCACTTTCATATTTTTCCAAATAAGTCCCACCACGAGTACTTTTTGCTTGCATTTTTCCCATGTAGCCCCACAAAATCCATCGGGTCATGCATTTTCCATGTTGCAGTTCTTATCGACATAGGTTCATGGTTGTCTCCCCGACCCATGTTGTTTTTGTATTAACATATGTTTGCTACAGGTGGTCGACAGAACCTTTTCATTGTCACAACGATCGGCATCCACATCTGGGTTCATATCGGCTTGAAGAAAGCAGGGTCTCCCTGATCTATTGTACGCTTTATATTGGTAAATGTTTGAGTTGCCTATCGACAAGACGTTTATGCTGTCTCGGAGACCAAAATTCATTTATTGTTTCATATCGGCGTGAGTTTAGTCCTCGGTGGAAGCTCTTACCAAACTCATCATGTCTCACTGACCGGAGGTAGCGGGAGATGTATCGACAAGAGCCAAGGGTCATCGGGGTAATATTTCACCGAGTACTTCATTTCTTATCGACCTGCGGCAGGAGGAATATATCGGCAAAGGATATGAGCATCGATGTAATGTCACAGTGAGCTCGATGTGTCTTACTGATTAGCTCATGTGGACTTACTTCAGCCAGAGTCATGGTATTCGGGATAGCATCTTGGTGAACTCACTTTGTCTTGCCGACCGCCGATAAAGGAATTCATATCGGGAGGAGTTTCACCAAACAATACATGTGGTTTCATTTCGGGCAAACAAGGGGTTTTCGGTGTGAAGTCATAGCGAGGTCTTATTGTCTCACCGATTGGTGGCGGGAGGATTCACTTCGGCAAGACTTATGAGCTTCAATGTAAAGTCTCGGCGAGCCCGTTGGGTCTTGCCAACGATGTCTAATGAATGGTTTTCAACATGAGAATTGACTTGTCTTAGCGACTCAGTTTGGATGAAGGTTTTCAGTATGACTCAAAGCATTCTATAAAAGGTCTCCCTGATTGTGTGTTGTCTTGGTGACTTGGAAAATGATAAAAGACTTTCGGCCTGACATAATGAATTTGATATGTTGTTTCCCTGATATCACAGAGCTACAGCGAAACACAACGAAGGAACATAAGAATACTCCATGCCTTTGGTGTAACAAACAAAATGATATAGCGATATATAGGTGGTAATAGTCTTTCAGAAAGACATAATGTGCTCTACAGGACGTCTCCCCGATAACAATAAGTCACCGCGACTATGAACAGAACAAAAAGAACGCTGCTCGATAAGAAATTCCTCGTGTCTCAGCGAATGGAAGCATGTGAAGGAATGCATTTCGATGAAACATTATGCTATATGTATGACATCTCCCTGATGGTAGAAAGTCATAGTGACAGCGAATAAAATAGGGGGGACGATCTGTGATATAATTGCCTTCGGCACACCTGCTGGGTGGTTTCGGCAATTGTTTCAGTAATGATTAATTGGCCCATTTGCACTTGTTTGCCGATATTGGAATGTGAAGTGTTGTGTCTCTTCGGTGGCCAATGTATAAATGTTCATTCTCAATTGTAAAAAAGGATGGATTAGAGTAGATAGGGCAGAAAATATACAGGGCAATACAATGTTTTGCCAAGAGGAGACTATGTTGCATATTTCAAATCATGGAGATGTCAATTGAAATCTAATAATATGGTGCAGTTGTTTCTGGTATCAGTTGTTCATGGTGTTCGTTGAAAGTATTATTGAATTTGTCTCCAGTATGGTGTTTTCTAGTTATTTAAATTGGTGTAACAAGATTATATCCAGTTTTTCGGTGCACATTTGCTGCAACTGTATGGTCAATTAATTGGTTCTTTCCAGTAAAAGATTAAAATCCTTTAGATTGATCATAGTGATTAGAGAATGTCAATTGGATCAGTAAGAAGAATTCAATAATCATAACCTTGCATGTTTATACCAGTTATAAACTAAATCAAATGCTAAACAACTTGAATGTCTACCAGAACGAAGTATTTGTTTCAGATTTCTCTTGACTCCACATACCCAATAAGGCAGTGGTCTTTGTGTTTTATCATTCAGTTTTATTCAATCCTTTTTTACATCTGCTAATTAAACATTTTAGGTTTTAGATTAAGAAGATTGTTATCAAGTTTTGAATTCATTTGTCCACTTCCCTCTGCCATTGTGGGCAAAACATTTCAAGTGAGATAAGCACATCAAGTCTGCTTCATTCAAATAGGTACACCCGCCTAGGTCCAACAACACCTGAAGAGTAGAAGGTCTAAATCTTTTGACCTTGTCTGTCACCCTAAAACGTTGTGAAAGCTTGGCAACCTTTCGTGGTTCAAACCTATGTTTTTCAGAGCTAACAAATTGGCAACTCTACTAGGGATAACAAAGAATCTGCGCCTTAATTATAGAGTCAAAAATCCTATATATAGACTCCACTGGGAATAACAAGTAACAAATATTTCTCACTTTTAATAAAGTGAGTGGCGACTTTGATAAAACATTGCAATATGAATGGAAGAAGATCTCAATATAGGGTTGGTCATTCTGGAGCTCCTACTGGCAGTAGTAAGTGGACACACAAAAATAATAAAGCTGACAAGGGCAAAGGGGTAAGTGAAGACATGTGCATGAAAAACAAAGATAAATCATCAATACCTCATGGTGAAACATATAACTGTTATGATACATGGAAGGATGATTCAAGTCCAGAACCTCATACCCTAGAAGATCAAAGAAATCCTTTTCATGATCCTCAAAGACAGGCAGAGTGACATGCTAAGTTTGAAGTTGAACGGCTTAGAATTCAACATGAATATGATAAAAAAATGGAGGGTAACCAAAATGACTCCAATGATCAGGAAATTCCTCAAGAAGATTATGAATCTTTAACTTATGAAGAAGTTAAAGCACGGTTTGAATCTCAGAAAAGGGAGAGGGAAGAGCAGGAAAAAGCTCAGATGATACAAGTAATGAGATAATTCAAATTGTAGAAAGCTCAGAACATTACTCACATAGCTGGTGGCTCCTCAAAGTATGTACCACCTCATAAACAGGGTAATCATGGTGCAGGGTATTCTGATCCATTTTGGGTCCCTCACCATCAAGTTGGGAATCAATATAGACAACCAAATCATCCACCTCATATTCCCACACAACATACAAATATACATCCACCTCCTGGTCAGCATCATGTGCCATATCATAACACACAATACAATAACCCGGTGTACCAATATCAGTACCCACCTAACCCTCCTCCTCATCAATATACCACCATGATCATACAATTTGATTTGGCAGGGTTTCAGTTGTACCCTTATCCTATGGATGGCAGTTGGAGAAATTTGGTGCCTAAATTTACAGGGAGTAATGCAATCACTGCTGAGGATCATTTAAGGAGTTTCAATGCCTTCATTCAGGATTTGGATGTACCTTATGAAGATTTACATATGAGGCTATTCATAATGTCCCTTATTGAAGAAGCTAGGGATTGGTTCAATAGCCTAGCAACAACCTCTATTTATTCTCTCCAAATATTTCAAAACCGATTCCTCGAGCAATATGGGAATCTAAGTGCACCAGATGCAACTCTTCATGAATTGATGAGAATTCAGAAGAGTCAAAATGATTCAATTTTTTATTTCAACCGGAAATTCAATAAACTGCATAATAGAATACCTCCTAGATCAAAGTTGCCAGACTCTGTAGCATTGAGTGTTTACCTGAATGCATTCGATCCTAAAACAAGATATGAATTAAGAAATAGGTTCCCAAGAGACTTGGCTGAAGCTCAGAAGACTGCATTAACAATTGAAAACAATAGGAGGGTTGTTGGGATAATTGATAAAAGAGAAAATCATAGGGTTCCTCAACAAACCAATAATTATCAATACAAACAGGAGAACACATACAGGAATGAAAGACCAAGGCCGAGGTTACATGACATGCCCTATAATACAAACTGGAAGGATGGAAAACCTGTAACAGATAGGCTTGGAAGAAACTCCTGATCCATTGAGGAAGAAGGGAACCTACATGGTAAATAACAATTATTTATGTGAAGTCTGTGATAAGCCACATTCTCCAAACTATTGTGTTGTAGCTCAAAGAATGCATGAGGAAGGAATATTGATGGAAAATAGTGGAGAAGATCATAAAGTGTTTTTAACTTCAAACACTTTTCACCTTGTGGAGGAGAGATATTCATCTTCAGAGGATGAAGGTTATGAGTATGATGTTTCAACTTAGAAATACAATGTCCACATGACTGAGCAACAGATCCTTTCTGAATTTGAGGAAGATTATACAAAACAATATTTTGATGAGATGCCTACTCAGGGCAGTATGAGGAAGCCTACTAAGGAGGAGATAGAGAGATTAACTATTGTTGTAGTTGAAGAAGCAAAGAGTAAGTACTGGCTGAGAAATAGGACAGTAAATAAGAATGAAGATGTCCCTAGGGGAATCTTTATGAAAGAGGAAAAGGTGACACAAGGAATTGTGAAAAGGGTTGAAAACAAACAACATGATGAAAGCAAACAAAAGCCTGTCCAAAAGGATGAAGTAAAAGAATTATGCAAAAAAATTCAAAAGACTGATCAGCCAGGTAAAAGAGAAAAGGAAGAAAACAAAGGAGAAACATCAAAACAAAAGAAAATGATTAAGGCAGAAGGTTCTTCTTTTGACTTCACTCAGGCTTTGTCTCAGGTAAAGATGTATGTTCCACTTCTTGAGATGATGAAAATTAAGGAATACAAGGACAGTGTAGTGCAATTGATAACAAATGAAAATGAAAAACATGTAAATTCTGAAAATAAGATGGCTGCTAAAAATATTCCAGAAATCTGCTTGAGTAATGTATTGACAAGTCCTCCACAAGTTGATCCTTTCTTCACTACGTTATTCATAAATAACAAATTGTTGAGGAATTGCATGATAGATTCTGGTGCTGCCATGAATATTATGCCAGTGGGAGTGATGAAACAACTAGGCATGTGGGTGGATACATATGAAGGAAAATGTTATGCAATGGATAACAGACCCATTCCTGTGGTGGGTATAATGAAGGATGTTGAAGTCAAGCTAGCTGCTTATCCTCAAGTGGCTTACAATATTGATATAACAGTAATAGAAACCCCTCCTCATTTTGGTATGCTTTTATCAAGACAGTGGACGGCAGTAATTGGTGGAAATGTTCAGTTTGATCTATCTTATGCAACAATTCTGGTAAATGGCCAAGAGGTAAAATTGTACAGGGAGCCGAGGATGAATCAACTTATTGACTGTGTACCACAAAATCAGATCAATTGTTTTTGTGATGTTGATCTTGGGAGTTTTAATATAGAACCAGCCCAGCCATAATTAACCAATAGTGATCCTATTGAGAAGCATGTTGCACAGAACTATAACGGTGTGTGGAAGATGTACTTTGATGGAGCCTGCAGCCAAGAAGGTAATGGAGCAGGGATAGTATTCGTTTCACCTGAGGGTGTTACATTTAAGTATTCATTTCTGTTAACATTTGAATGTACAAACAATGTTGCGGAGTATGAAGCTTTGTTAACAGGTTTGAATATTGATGTGAAACACAAAATCAAGTTGTTGACTGTTTTAGGGGATTCTAAGTTGGTTGTTTCACAAATTAAGTCCAATTATGCAGCAAAACATAAAAGAATGAAACAATACAGGAACGCTTTATGGGACACAATTGAATTGTTTGATGCCTTCTCAATTGAGTGGATAGATAGATCAAAGAACATAATGGCTGATTTTCTAGCAAACGTAGCACTGAAAAGAGATGATATCACACTGGCTGGGGTATCACAAATTGAATTCAAGACAAGGCCTATTGTGCCTGATAATGCATAGAGTTGGCAAGTCTTTAATGATGATACTGATATTTTGAAATTCCTCCACTGTATAGATCAATATGGAGCCCAAGAAATTGACTTCAACGCCTTGGTTGAAGAAGTGGATGGGAAACAAACAGTATTTGGGAAAGAAATCTTACAGCTCAAAAAAAATAAGCTTCCTAAAGGCTTAGTGGCATTGGAGAGGGTGTATGATGGAAATGATCGCTCTCTCATGAAACAAGCACCAATTAAAAGAGAAGATATTGAAGAAATTAACTTGGGAACTGAGATGGCACCAAAAAAGGTGTACATAGGGAAGAAGATAAGTCCTACAATTAGAAAAATGCTAATAGAATTGCTGAGAAAATACAAACATGTGTTTGCTTGGTCTTATGAAGACCTAAAAGCATATAGGGAAGACTTGTTTCAACATGAAATACCATTGAAACCAGATGCTAAGCCATTTAGACAAAAGCAAAGACCCATAAATCCAACATTGGAGCCTAAGATGCAGGAAGAATTGGCAAAGCTCAGAGATGGGGGAATCATTAAACCAATCAGGCATTCTACTTGGGTCTCAAACTTGGTCCCTGTGAGAAAGAAGAATGGAGATATCAGGCTGTGTGTAGATTTCAAAAATCTAAACATAGCATCCCTCAAAGATAATTACCCTCTACCCAATATGGAGGCTATACTGCATAAGGTGACAAGGTACGAACTTTTGTCTATGATGGATGGATTCTCAGGCTATAACCAGGTTAAATTCAAGGAATCTGAGCAATATAAGACAACATTTACAACTCCTTGGGGAACGTATGTATACATAAGAATGCCATTTGGTCTCACTAATGCAGGAGCGACTTTCCAAAGAGCTATGGATGTGGCATTCGTAGATTTGATCAATGTTATCATGGTGGTGTATCAGGATGACCTCACTGCTTATTCCAAGAAGGCTGAAGATCATGTTCATCATCTGGAAAAGGTATTTATCAAAGCCCTTGAATATGGTATTAGCTTGAACCCTAAGAAGTGTCATTTTGCAGTCACAGAGGGTAAGCTCTTGGGACATATTGTTTCAAAGGAGGGCATTAGGATTGACCCTTAAAGGGTTGAGGCCATTGATAAAATTCATGTCCCTAAAACTGTTAAGGCAATACAGTCGTTCTTTGGACAGATTAACTTTGTTAGGAGATTTGTTTCTAACTTTGTTGAGATTATTAAACCTATATCAAAAATGTTGAAGAAAGGACATAAAATAGAATGGACTGCAGAGGCTTTGGAAGCTTTTGTATCTATTAAACAGGCTATCAAGGAGGCTTTGTCCTTAAGTCTCCAGATTTTGCAAAGCCTTTCCAGATATTTTCATTCGCTTCAATGCACACTATTGTTGTTGTTATGCTGCAAAAGAATGAGGATGGTCATGAACAGCCTGTGTCCTTCAGTAAGTCATTACAGGGGTCTGAATTAAAGTATGATATAATGGAAAAATAGGCATTTGGACTAGTGAAAGTTGTAAAAGCTTTTAGGCCATATCTTGTTGGAGCAAAGGTGGTTGCTTATGTTCCTCATGCAGCTGTCAAGGATATTCTGACATAGTCTAAAGTAACAGGAAAAAGATGCAAATGGATTAACAAAATCCAAGAGTTTGACATGGAAATACAAATTACTAAACTGGTAAGAGGTCAGGGCTTGGCTAAGTTGATGACAGAGGCGAACATTGAAGCAAATCAAATTTGCATTGTAGAAGAAGAAACTGCAATTGCAAGCATTGAGCATACTCCATGGTATGAAAATGTCATGCATTATCTAAAATACATGAGGTGTCCAGAGGAAATGAATGACAGCCAGAAAAGAACATTGAAGTTGCAGGCATCTAAGTATGTTTTCATGGAGGGAGATCTGTTTTGGAAGAATAGGGATGGTATACTATTGTTATGTCTGGATGAATTTCAAGCCAAACATGTTTTGAGTGAAATGCACGAAGGGGTTTGTGGAGGAAATTACTCAGCAAAGACAACTGCGCATAAAATCCTTAGGGCAGGTTATTACTGGCCAAAGGTCTTTAATGACTCTTTTACATATGTAAGGAAATGTGAAGCCTGCCAAAAAAATTCTGGAAAGCTGAAGTATCAGGGAGCTCTACCACTTCGACCATTGTAGGCTGATGCCCCTTTTCATCAATGGGGAATTGATTTCATTGGAGAGATACTAGAAAAATCAAGTGGTGGACATAGGTGGATATTGGTGGCCACTGATTATTTTACCAAATGGGTAGAGGCGATCCCAACTAAACAAGCTATAAGTAAGGTGGTGACACAGTTCCTAATGGATAATATCATTACCAGATTTGGTATGCCATTGAGGTTGATCACTGACAACGGGATGTGTTTCAAATCAGATGAATTCAGAAATTTTTGTAGTTCAAATGGTATTACTATTTCTTATGCAGCCCCTTACCATCCACAGGCTAATGGACAAGCAGAATCTAGCAATAAGAGTCTCCTAAAGATTATAAGAAGAATGTTAGGTCACAATAAGAAAGCTTGGGACTCAAAATTAAGTCTGGTTGTTTGGGCTGATAGGATTACAGTAAAAAAGGCAATTAGGAAATCTCCATTTGAATTTTTGTATGGAACATAGGCTAGGATGCCTTTGCAGAATTTGTTACCAGTCTACAAGTTTGTCCTTCAGGAAGATTTGGATATTCCTGAACCCATGGAGGAAAGGATGGAGCAGCTAGCTGAACTGGATGAAATAAGGAGAGTGGCTCAAAATCAAAACATAAAGTTACAAGCACAGATGAAATATCTTTTTGACAAAAAAGCAAAGGATAGGAAATTTGAAGAAAGTGATCTAGTACTGATGTGGAACGTGAGGTGCCAAGAGAAGGGAAAGCATGGTAAATTTGAAGCTTTGTGGTTGGGACCTTTTGTGGTGGTTGGAAAGAAAGGTGAAGACTCATACTATCTACAGAATATGGCTGGTGAAGAGCAGGAGTTGCCCGTGCATGGGAAATTTTTGAAACATTTTTTCTCTTGAGTAACACAGAGGATTAAGGGTTTCCAGTGCATGGAAAACTCTTTCTTATCCTCTTTAAAATTCTTTTCCATGCACAGTAGCTTAGGAAATAAAAGGAACAGGACTTGCTAGTACATGGACAATCTTGATTTTCCATCTTTCAAAATAATTTTCCATGTACAGTAGTTTAGGGTTTTCTCCATCTCCATTTTGCATTCATTTCCATTGCCTTTCATTCCATTTCTGCTCATTTCTCATCATTTTGTGTCTGGTCTGCTCACCCAAAGATATGGATCCTTGCAATGATCTCACTATCATTCATCCCCAGATGGAGCCACTGTTGGAATTGTAAAAGTCTGATGATTTTACATATTGTTCACTTTCATATTTTTCCAAATAAGTCCCACCACGAGTAATTTTTGCTTGCATTTTTCCCATGTAGCCCCACAAAATCCATCGGGTCATGCATTTTCCATGTTGCAGTTCTTATCGACATAGGTTCATGGCTGTCTCCCCGACCCATGTTGTTTTTGTATTAACATATGTTTGCTACAGGTGGTCAGCAAAACTTTTTCATTCTCATAGCGATCGACATCCACATCTAGGTTCATATCAGCTTGAAGAAAGCAGGGTCTCCCCAATCCGTTGTGCGCTTTATATTGGTAAATGTCTGAGTTGCCTCGGCAAGACATTTATGCTATCTCGGCGACCAGAATTCATTTATTGTTTCATATCGGCGTGAGTTTAGTCCTCGGTGGAAGCTCTTACCAAACTCATCATGTCTCGCCGACCGGAGGTAGCGAGAGATGTATCGACAAGAGCCAAGGGTCATCGGGGTAATATTTCACCAAGTACTTCATTTCTTATCGACCTGCGGCAGGAGGAATATATCAGCAAAGGATATGAGCATCGATGTAATGTCACAGCGAACTCGATGTGTCTTACCGATTAGCTCATGTGGACTTACTTCAGCCAGAGTCATGGTATTCGGGATAGTGTCTTGGCGAACTCACTTTGTCTTGCCGACCGCTGATAAAGGAATTCATATCGGGAGGAGTTTCACCAAACAATACATGTGGTTTCATTTCAGGAAAACAAGGGGTTTTTGGTGTGAAGTCATAGCGAGGTCTTATTGTCTCACCGACCGGTGGCGGGAGGATTCACTTCGGTAAGACTTATGAGCTCTAATGTAAAGTCTTGGACGTTGGGTCTTGCCGAGGATGTCTATTGAATGGTTTTCAGCATGAGAATTGACTTGTCTTAGTGACTCAGTTTGGATGAAGGTTTTCGGTATGACTCAAAGCATTCTACAAGAGGTCTCCCTGATTATGTGTTGTCTTGGCGACTTGGAAAATGATAAAAGACTTTCGGCCTGACATAATGAATTTGATATGTTGTTTTCCCGATATCACAGAGCTACAACGAAACACAACGAAGGAACATAAGAATACTTCATGCCTTCGGTGTAACGAATAGAATCATATAGCGATATATAGGTGGTAAGAGGCTTTCGGAAAGACATAATGTACTCTACAGGACGTCTCCCCGATAACAATAAGTCACCGCGACTGTGAATAGAACAAAAAGAATGCTGCTTGGTAAGAAATTCCTCATGTCTTAGCGAATGGAAAGCACGTGAAGGAATGCATTTTGATGAAACATTATGCTATCTGTATGACATCTCCCAGATGGTAGAAAGTCACGGTGACGGCGAATAAAACAGGGGGGACGATCTGCGATATAATTACCTTTGGCATACCTGCTGGGTGGTTTCGGCGATTGTTTCAGTAATGATTAATTGGCCTGATTGCAACTGTTTGCCGATATTGGAATGTGAAGCGTTGTGTCTCTTCGGTGGCCAATGTATAAATGTTCATTCTCAATTGTAAAAAAGGATGGATTAGAGTAGATAGGGCAGAAAATATACAGGGCAATACAATGTTTTGCCAAGAGGAGACTATGTTGCATATTTCAAATCATGGAGATGTCAATTGAAATCTAATAATATGGTGCAGTTGTTTCTGGTATCAGTTGTTCATGGTGTTCATTGAAAGTATTATTGAATTTGTCTCCAGTATGGTGTTTTCTGGTTATTTAAATTGGTGTAACAAGATTATATCCAGTTTGTCGGTGCACATTTGCTGCAACTGTATGGTCAATTGATTGGTTCTTTCCAGTAAAAGATTAAAATCCTTTAGATTGATCATAGTGATTAGAGAATGTCAATTGGATCAATAAGAAGAACTCAATAATCATAATCTTGCATGTTTATACCAGTTATAAACTAAATCAAATGCTAAACAACTTGAATGTCTACCAGAACGAAGTATTTGTTTCAGATTTCTCTTGACTCCGCATACCCAATAAGGCACTGGTCTTTGTGTTTTATCATTCAGTTTTATTCAATCCTTTTTTACATCTGCTAATTAAACATTTTAGGTTTTAGATTAAGAAGATTGTTATCAAGTTTTGAATTCATTTGTCCACTTCCCTCTGCCATTGTGGGCAAAACATTTCAAGTGAGATAAGCACATCAAGTCTGCTTCATTCAAATAGGTACACCCGCCTAGGTCCAGCAGCACCTGAAGAGTAGAAGGTCTAAATCTTTTGACCTTGTCTGTCACCCTAAAACGTTGTGAAAGCTTGGCAACCTTTCGTGGTTCAAACTTGCGTTTTTGAGAGCTAAGACATCCTAAACTACATTTTCCATTATCGACATCACTTTCATTATCATTATGGTATTTAACATTATTTGCATCATTTAACCCTATTTTCCTATCTTAATTAAATAATATTGAATTGTTTAATTATTAAATCATTATGTCATCACCTAATTTAACCTTATTCCTCTTGATTAATTAAGTAAACACTAATTATTTAATTATGTCTCTAACATTTCTTATTCTTCTAAATTAATTAAATAGTTATCATTAATTATTTAATTAATCTACTTTCCCTCTTCCAAATTAAATAATTAAATCAATTATTCAATTTCCTAAAAATCACTCAACATAGTCTATTAATAAATAAACTTTTATTTATTAAATCAAATACATCTTGCACGTTTCTATCAACATTAATTAATTATTTAATTAATTAATCATCCTCACAACTTTTTAATTGAACAAATCATGTCCACTGATTTTTCAATCTAATTTTCTAATTCCACTAATTACTCCAATCCCACTAATCATTCAATCCAATCCCACTAATTTTCCAATCAATTCCCTTGATTGGATTAATCAGGTCAGTTAACTAATCAATCTATTTCCTCTCAACTGACATCGACCATTGATCTTGATCTTTCATCTTTGCATCCTGATCATTCATGTGAAATCGACAAATATATAAAATAACCTTTATCCCTCTCATAATCAATCTAGAGAATTTGTAGAAAGGTCATGTAAAATTGATTCTTGAACAAATTAAGCAAACATTCTTGCATTATAGGTCATCATCATCACTATCGAGCTTTTGCAAACCATGGAGGCTTTGTGTTGAAGAGAAATCCAACATATCAAGATCAACACGAATACACTTCGACATGGGATAGTAAGATTGTGTAGTTTGAATTTATTTGTGTTTCATTTTGATTGTGCAAACCTCATTTTTTGAATTCATAGCTATGACAATTGTATTTCATGAGTAGGTTGGGTTTTATCCTTTTGTTTTGATCTCAATTATTGATTTCATTAATACTAATCCAGATCCTTTCATTCCCTCTTACACAAATACAACCTGATTATGTGGTTGAAGATGTAGAGTATTACAACAACAATATGTTGATTTGCAAGTTCATGGGGATGTGGGTGTTGCTCCCTTTTTTGGATTCTTGGGTGTGTAGGACTTGGAACTCAAAAGGGGATTTTGATTTAATATTGGCGGCCACAATTTATTCATGGTGGATTTTTCCTGTGTTGCTGATAGAAATTGAGATTTTGAAGGTGGGCCTCTTTATTAAACTTTTAGCATGTTGGATTCAACTATGTTGAGGAACTCCCTTCGAGGGTTCCAATTTGGGTGTGTGTCCCACATTTTCCTTTAGAATGTTGACGAAGTGATATATTATAGATGATTGTTGTCATGCTCGGTAAGCCCATTGGGCCTTCACAACAAACAATATCTAAAAGGGTCATTTCCTTTGCTCGTGTGTGTGTGTTGAAATTAATTTGAACAAATATTTGTTGAATTCAATTGACATGAGTATTGGGACAACCTCTTGGACTAAACAGTTGGATTATGAGGCACTACCCTTCTGATGCCATTTATGTCATGAATATGGTCACCTTTAGTGGAAGTTCCCCAAAGCTGTTAATTCTATGGGTAAGAGTAATGTTTCATCTCAGTCTACTTAGAATTTGGACAAAGGTAAAGCTCCCATGTAGGGGGTGGTGGCAGACAAGGATGGTTTTGTTTTGGTCAAACCCCGTAACGGAAATAAAGGTCAAAACAGGATGCTAAAGGATAGAGAGGAAGAGGAAAAATTTAACACGTTCGATGCCTTAGAGGACTTGATTCAAGAGGAGGAATTTTCTCTTGATATGAAGGTAGTGGATGGCTCCATAGATGAGAAGCACCTAGAGAATCAACCAACTTCTTTCTGCAACCCCGCTCTAGTGGAGGGTTTATCAATTCAAATGGATACATGCATACCTCCCTTAGTTTTTTTACTTGGGGAGAATAGCTTGGTGCTAGAGATTATTATGGGGTTTGGGATTCCTGGTTCTGGACTAATAATTAAGAAGGGTGTTGAAGAGCATGGTAAAAGAAAATAATCTTCTCCTACTTTGGACTTGTAGCAAAAATCCTTGAAAAAGGGGATCCCTAAGGTGCCCCTTAAAGCAGGTAGGAAGAAGGACTAGGAAAAAGTAAAGTTAATTGGTGAAATGTTGGTGGAGTCTGGTTCAATGAGGACTATTAATTATCACTTCTCCCAACCTCGACGATGATTGTGTTATCATGGAATGTGAGGGATATGAATAGCAACCCTAGAAAAAATCTATTTGGGAAGTAATTCGTGTTCACTCTCTTGATATGGTTAAATTCCTCTAGGAGACTAAGTTATTTGTTGAAAGTATGTTGAACTTGAATTCTAATATCTGGGGTAGAGGTATGTGATAATGTGTGGGGGCGTTGGGTAGCTCTAGGGTACTTGCTTGTTTATGGGATTCATGCAAGGTTATTCCTACTTGGTGGCTCTCTTGTAGGTACTTTATTTCTTTGGTTCTAGTCTGGAGTCGAGTGAGAGAACCCTTTTCTCTAACATATATGCTCCTACTGACGTCCTTGGTAAGATGAATTTTGTGGTCGCATGATAGATACATGTGTTCTTTGGAGCCTTTTATTCCTTGTATTTTGGCAGGTGATTTTAGTGTTATCTCCTGTTTGAAGGACACAAAGGGTGGTACTATCCGTCTGGACCCCTCCTCAAATCTCCTTAGGGATAATGTGGCCCTTTTGAATTTGGCGGATATCAAACTCGTGAATGGGATAATTACCTAGAATAATAGAAGGTCTAGGATGCTTCCATTTTAGAATGGTTGGGAAGTTTTTTGGTGTCTAGCTTTTGCGTTGGTGACAAATGGGTGACTAGCTATGAGATTTTGGATTGGCGGGGCTCTGATAATTGGCCAATCAAATTCTTTGCTTGCTTGTCTAGATACTCTAAAAATTATTCCTTTCAATTTCAACTCATGTGGCTTTGGTATGTGTCTCTTCATGATCTAGTTCTAGGTAGGTGGAGTGTTGGGAAGCTGACTTCTGACATTTCTATGTATTTCTTTTCCGAGAGGCTTCAGTTCATCAAGTATAAGTTAAAATGTTGGAATAGATACCACTTTGGAAATTTGTTCTAGGCTAAAAGGGCTACTCATGATAATTTGGACTCCATTACTCCTCAGATCTAGGAATAGGGACTCAGTGAGGATTTGAAGCTTTGGTGGTGAAGGATGTGGAGGAATGGGAACTTCAAAATCTTCTGCAAACAATTTTTTTACATCGATTGGCTCTAGGAAGGTGAAAAAAATACTTCTTTCTGTATAGGAGCAAATTTGGACCCCTTATGCAAATTCCCCTTTTACCCTTCCTCACTTTAGAAAACCAAATTCGAAGGCTAAATTCCACCTAAGCCTGTAGCCTTCATTCCACTTGGCGTTCATTTTTTGTGTTGGCGGAGGAATAATTGTCGGGGACGCCCGCGCGGCGTACAGACGTCTACATGGTGCACTTACGTCCCTGGCAGATTCCTATGTCTGAAGCTTGCAAAGGTGTTACACTTTCCATTAGAGGTTGATTTGTAACACCCTCTTCGATTAACCGACACGATTATGGTCATTTTTCTCTTCTCCCCTTCAAATTCACTCTCCATTCTTTCATTTCATCTTCTAAATATTCAACTCATCTCTCCAAGCCATTCTCTAAGTGTTCTACATAGCTTTTCTTGCATCCATCACTTTCAAGTAGCACTTTGCACTCCATAGCAGAAGCAACAACACTCCATCAAATCCATAGAGTAAGTGTGGAACAAACACCATTGCAACAAAAGGTTGAGTCCTTTCATTTTGCTCCCCCATTAGCTAGTGAGCTCTTGGTGGAGGTGGTAAGATTTCTACTCCTCTCCTCTATGATTCGGCTGGGTAGAACCTTATTGTTTTGTAGTGATTTTGTGTTCTTTACTTCATTTCCTTCTTTATCATATATTTCTTCATTGTTGCAAACTTGGTTGTCCACGGAGGTGGAAACACCAAAATGGGGGTCTAACTGAAGCAGGCCCCTATACAGCCCCAAATAATTTCCCTCTTTCTTGTGTGCAGGTGGAAGTATACTTGGAGCTAGCTAGCGAATAGGCTCTTTCGTAAGATCATTCTTGTCACCCTATCTTTAATCTACTTACTTTATCATATCCGTTTATATATTTCTTACTTCATAGTGTTATTTTGTTCCCTTAAAAACCATTAGCTAGGCCATTAGTTTTTTTTCTAGTGGTTTACCTTGTCTTTTTAGTCCTCTAGTCATATGGACGCCAGCACGTCGCACTATCATCCCAAAACTGTGCTTTCATCCTCGGGCAAAGAGCTACCTGAGCCACATTGTTAAGCCCGAAAACTGGCTCACCTAGCCCCATTCTAAGTTTTGGGTATGTAGAGTGATTGAACGACCTTATACTCCTCATCATTCTCATCCCTTATTCCAAAACATCCTTTAAGATGAGGTAAGTTAGGGCAGCCTTTCACTCTTGGCTCTCCGTGACTTGGGGCCTTGAACGTGGTTGGTCCCCCTGTCTTACATTTTTGGTGAACCTGACATGAACCAATGTCTATTCATCCATTGGTGTTGAGGTTTTTACCCTTGTACCTTGTGGTTGTTGTGTACCTGACTATTGTGAAGGTTTATGAACATCACAACCCAATCCACAACCTCTGGATATATTGTTAGGAGAAGTATACAACACCTTCTGATGGAAAGGACAAAGGTCACTACTGGTTTCTCTACAAGCCTTTTCTCTAGTCTCGCCATTAGTCTGGTTGAATAGCAAAAATTATCAATGGGAAAGATAGGATTCTCTGATGAGACTAATCACGTCCCCACTCCTCCTGCATTGCCTACACCATCATTGGTCGACAAGCATGAGGTTGTTCACATTCCTTCGAAATATGTTTCCTCCCTTAGCAAAGGGTTGGATGACTTGGAACATCACTTGGAAAGAGACCCAAAGTTGGCTAGGGTTGCCCGGGTTATCAACAAGCTAAATTATATGGTTAGAAAAGACCGAACAAGCATAAAACTCTTGGCTAGTCTCTCTAGTCTGACTGATGCATGTGCTCCTCCAAGCAACCCTAATATTATACAAGGAGCCACTTTTGAAGATCATGAGAGATAGCTAGGACTGTCGATGCCTCCTACATTTGTATACATGATCGGTATTGTACCCTCGATCAACATCCCCTCTACCTCTAAGGGACCTAACACTATCAAAGTGAACAAGATCCCCTTGGGTTTTAGATTCACCCCTCCTATCGCCTCTAGTGGTGGAGGTTTTGGTGGGATGAGCAGTGGAGACTTTGGTAGTGGCGGTGGCTTCAGAAGTAGGGGTGGTGTTGGTGGAAGCAGTTTTGGTGGAGGTCATGGTAGTGGCTTTGGAAGCCGAGATGGCTCCGGTGGAGGCCCTACTAGTGGTGGTGGCTCTAGTGGTGGTTCCAGTAGTGGTCACAACGGTGGTTCTGGTGGTGGCTCCAGTGGCGGTTATGGAGGAGGTTCCTCTAGCCCTCTATCTTCTAATGACCCTATTCTAAACACTCTTCTTTACAATATGTGTAAGATGAAGAGCTAGTTAGTGAGTATCTCCCAAGCCTCTACCCAGCCTATCTTCCAGCCCTTCTTTCAGCACAGCTCGTTGTCGGTCACGATTCTAAACACTCCCTTCCCTTAGGGAATGGAGATTCCTAAATTCAAAAAATATGGTAGAAAAGGGGACCCACAAACACGTGTCCACCTTTAATGGCCTATACACAAAATTCTTACATCATGACGCTGTTACCATTTTTTTGCTACAACTCAATTGGTGGAGCTGATTAAATACTGTTATATCTTAAGTGAAGTTACAGTTATTTTTGCGTTATGCTTAAGTGTTGTTTGCACTTTATTCATTATTCATCAAGTGACAGTTATGCATTGAGATGAGGAAACGGAGTTTCAAGAATTGTTTATCATTTTACAGTCAAATGGAGTGCATGATTGAGCATACAAACAACAAAGCATTTCAAATGCTTTCATTTATTTCATAAAGTAATTCATATTTATAGAGTTTCATTTGATTGCAAGAATTCAAATGATAGTACAAATTTGTATTGAGATGCATTTTTTCTTTTCAAAATGAAAAGCATAAGATTGAAATCAAATATCCTCACAAGCCATGGATGTAACTGTTACAGTGCATCATAAGCATCACACTACACTATGGAAGATGCATAAAAGGAATAATCACATAAATATAAACATAATCATCATTGCCTATTGATTGACGACCGATGTAGAAGTGGTGCACTTTTTGTCTTCTTCGAGCTCCATCGACCTATAGGAAGGAAGAGAGGGATGTTAGAGCTCCAACTATGAATATACCTACATGAACCATCAACGATAATGTAGTATGCTACTAGTCATACACTGAAACAATCAAGAGAAGTGCAAAAACATGAGCTGAAAAAGAGATACGTCAACATCATCATATATTGTTTTATGCTAACATTGTTAGTTTGTTTGTGCAGGTATAGGGAAAATCATGAAGCTGATTATCATTTGAAGATCAAGCATGTGGAGAAAAACGGGCTCCTACAAGGGTAGAGCTCGGCATGTTGCCCCTTATCCATTACAAGTGGGCTGAGAAGGAGATTGCATCATCATATTCATCAAGAAAGGAAATGCAACTAAAAGAGTAAAGAAAAGTTTATCCATCAAGCCATTAAACCAACTGTGCATTCATAACAATCATGTAAATGCTTTTTGAAAGCTACGGGTGAACAGTGGGTTTAATCCACTCAATCAATTTAACTAAGTACATTCATCTCAAACATTGATGTATGGTTTATGTTCTTCTTCCATAGTATTATGAGTCATCATGTTCATGATATTATGCAAGGTTCAACAGTGTTCTTTCTCTCAATCAAGGATAGTGAATAGGCATACATACTCAACGAAGAGAATTGTTTCATATTTTCATTTTGGAGGAGAGCAAGTGCATGGAACAGTTTTGTTAAATGGAGCATAAAAATGCATGAAGAGTGCTAGATAAGAAACGGTGATAGCATCTAATCAACGCATGAACAGTTCATTCATCTATTAAGAGGTGAAGCAATCAACTTGCTTGAAAGTATAGAATATAGTGATCAGGTGTGTTTGATACAATCTTTTTGGTTGGCAGTGGAGTGAAATAGTCCAAGAGTACACTGTTTTAAAGTTTGTTTCCTCATTTATCATGTGTTTCAAATGGTGGTACAAGTAAAAAGTCATTTTTAGAATGAGCAGAGTTTACAAAGAAAATGGTATGAATGAGGGTTTGGAGTGCATCCATAAAGGGAATAACTGTGAGTGCATAGGAGACTAAAGCAAATAACTAGTCTATAGATTCAATCAAAGAGATTTCTATGTGTAAGGAGAGTGTGAAATAACATGATAATGGTATCCACAAGTGCAAACAAGAGAAACATGAAAGATTTTCAAACAAATACAGATATATGGAAGAGGTTTCTACTGAAATGCTGGATGTTATCAAAGTGCACAATCTCAGTCAATATATCTATATGAAGGCTTTAGTTAAACTATACAGATTTTCATCAAATACAGTTTACCCACATGGGTATTTTTATGGAGCAGCAAGATATATTCTTCCATAAACTCGTATACTCGAATGAGGGTTTTCAACAGTAAGGTGAAGGAAATATGTGTTTCTCATAATATTCTACACCCAGGTGGGGTTTTGCAAAAAAAAATATTTACACAGTGTTTCCATGGATGAGTTGGAATACAACAAAAAAGCATCCAGATACACATATTTCTTTAGAAGATATCAAATACCCATATAGTGAAAATGGAGAAAACATAAAACATGTTGGGTCAAGCCCAGTTTTACATGAATAATCAAATGTACAGATTTTTCTTCATTTTCTAAATACCCACATTAGGGTTTCATTTTTAAAGACAGATTTAATACCGTTTCCAGGTTACCCATATGGGGATTTCTATAGATAAACAAAATAGATGCTCTCTATTATTTTCAAAGTCACCCATGAGAGGGTTTCATAAGAAGCAACAGAGAGTCTAATAGTGTTTTGAAAGCTCATATTGAGCAGATACATGGCGGCTTATATAGACAGAGGAAAATACAATAGTAGAGATACAAGATATAACCATCTCAAATACCCTAGCCGTGGCCTATGTCACTGGTAATTTTTTTGAAACATTAGCTCGAGACAAGCCATTAAGAGTGAAATGCTTGGCAAAGAAAGGCATTTACTTACCCTCATCATTGGAGAAAGACCCACGGCCGAGCATTGAAGAATCAAGTAAAAATGCCCAGGTCGAGTTCAAACATGGTGGCCAAATGGTATGGCATCAACAGTAAACACACAGAAACACAAATATGCATCAGAAACAACAATTATGGTTGCGGCTCAAAGGCCAAATCTTGTTCAGAATAGAGCAAATGGGTTCACAAAAGCCACAAGAGATTTGGAGTCAACTTATCACCTATAGATTCAATAAGAATAGCAACAATGGTACTTGGATCATCTTCATCAAGTTCGAGCTCATGTGGGTCGGCCAATGGGTAGAATGGCCACAAAAGTATCAAGAACAAGCACAGGAAATGAAGAATTCATCAGATAGTTATCTCATGGCCGCGGCCAGTAGGGCCTTTTTCTCATTAAAAGGAGCCAAGGAAAATACAAAGAAATAATAGTTGCACAAGTCAAGCTTACCAGTAGAGGCCGAATCTAGTGAAGAGTCAATGACCAGCTCAAGCTTGTGTATCATTGCCAACAAGATTTCAGAAGGTGTGCTCCTGTCGCAGCCTTGGGACTAGAAGGATGAATGAAAATGGCGAGCATGGAGGCCCAGAGCTGAAACCCTATCCTCTCTCATGGCGGCGCATTTCTCTCAAGCAAAGCCATTTTTCTTCAAAGGTCATGTTTGCAAAATGGTGCGAAAACATAGGGTATTCCTTGTGTTTTGTTCATTAGGGTTTCTCAAACCCTAAGTCAACTTAGGGGTGGTTCTTTTGCTTTAGTTTTAATATTTATTAATACCCAGGTCAAATGCATCATGGTGGTCGACCCTATATGTTTAGGTTTTTTCCTGTTGCCTAAGGAATTTTCATATATATGCCTTGTTTTTTTATATATCTTGGCCATAGTTTATTTTCCTTATTACATATACCTTAGGTTATATTTTGATTGATTTTAGCAAAATAAATTTAATATTCAAGGCTTTGTTATTTGTTTGATTATTTTTTTAGAAATCAATTATGGATTGGGAATTTGTTTTCAAAAGAAGATATGGAGAGCAGGTACACCCTAAAATTTTCATGATTTTTAAGAAAATAAAGCATTATAATTGGAGAGATAAGGATTATTGCTTTGCAAAAGATTTTCCTATATCTTTAGTTGCAAAAATTTGAGTCAAATTGAGTAAATAATTAAATCTGCATATCATGTAAAGTGGGATTAAAGCGGTTCTTTTATAAATCGCTTTATTCTTTGCTATTTTTAGCAGATTGTTATTGCTTTTCTTCCTTGGTCGGATTTGAGTTTCTGGATGGAGAGATGAGGTGTTTTTTTTGCTTTAAAAGTAGATTTGGCCTTTTTTGAGGAGCTTTTCAGTGTGAACATGGAAAAAGAGAGTTTTTTCTTCTTTTATGCAGACTTTTGAGACAATTTGGTACCTTTTCCTTGAGCTTTCTTTGTGAGCTCGAATTAGGGTTTCAGAGAGATTATATCTTGAAGAAAACTTACTTTTCTTCTTCTTCTCAGTTCAGTTGGTAGTTTCTTGCTCTTAACATTTGGAGCTTGTAAACTCATTTGTACTCAGTTCAGACAAATACACTCTTTCAGTTTCAATAAAGCAGCAGAGTTCTCATTTCTTGTCACAACCTTGTAACAACAATTTGATGTCTTTGTGTTTTCAAGTTTGAAGCCTTATATGTCTTGCTTTTATGAGTCTTTGCATAGAATTTCATGTTTTCAGGTTGCATGATGTATTCAATTCCTTCGAATCTTCATGCAAATTACTGATGAAACCATGTACCAATGAGATTGTGAGAGCTATTGTAATAGAGGAATTGTTGTGAGTGGTAAAATCTAAATTTTCAGAAATAACAGTTAATCATCAGTTAGTGTTAAATTTCATTTTCAAGCTATCCTTCTATCCCTTTTCCCAGAAATTACTTAGAATAATATTCATCATTCGGAGAACCAGCTCACTCTAGAGATTCTCTTTTTGCATAGATCACCCACATCTGAAAAGAGTTTCCATGTTTCAACAGATAGTCTGATTTTTTGCAAATGTGACAAAGGGTGCATATCTGATTGATAACAGACGCATTGATGGCAAAACTATTTCCTCAATCTCTCAAGGATACTGCACTCGAGTGGTATTGTTCCTTGCCCAATAATTCTATTTTCTCATTTGACCAACTTGTAAACCAATTTCTACGACAATTTCAAGCTAATTCATTGAGCCGAAGATGACCTTTTTGGATCTCATCCGATGAAAACAAGGTGATAATGAAAAGATTACTGACTTCATAGCGCGGTATCAGGCACTCTTCTCACAAATCTCATATCCACTACCTGATTCTGACGTGTAGAAGGTATTCATAGGGAACTTACAAAGGCCTTGGAAAGAGAAGTTTTCCCTTATGAAATACCCTTCTTTCATGCATTTGTGTGCAACCCTATGAGAGTATCAGCAAATGGTAGTTTAGTTTGGGGGATATTCCTCATGCTCCCATTCTGAAGGAAATTCCATCATATCGATCTCTAGAAAAGGAAAAGCCATTGCAAATGCGGTGGTTGTTGCGGATGACAACGACCTTTGATGCAACTGAAAGTTCACAAAGTTATTAGAATCTTATTCTTCCATCTTGCAAAAGTTGTTGAAGGATAAGATCGAAACCTTGCCAAACCCTAAACCTCTTAAGGAACTATACCCTAGTTGGTATGATACAAGTACCTATTTTTAGTACCATTGAGTTAATAGGCATGATACCAAATTTTGTATGCACCTGCATCGTGAGATACATGACCGCATCGAGGACGGTACTATTCATCTCGATGGAAGGAAACAAAATGCAAACAAATCAGTGGTGAAAGTGAATAGTGAACTATATATATACACAAACCTGTTTCTGTCACATTTTGCTAACATGATTGTTGATCCCACTAATTCTATCACTCAGCCTGAGGCCTATGTCAACATGGTCACGGTTACTTCTACCGCATAGCCTGTGACCGATTTTTTGGATGTGATATTCACTTCGCAGGACTTACCCCCAAATAAAAAGCCCTCCCCACTATACATTCCCACTCTCCTCAATGGTAACATTGTGACAGGAGTCCTAGTAGACATTGTGAGTCGAGTGAATGTTATCACAGAAGAGACGTTGTGGCTTAACTCGTTACATAGAAAAGAATATGAAGAAACAAATTCCACCATTTGTACACATGATGGTCTTTGTCTGAAGCCACATCGCTCGATAACTTTTTCCGTCCTAGTTGGACCTAGGACTGTTGACACGGTTTTCGATATCATTCCAGAGTTGGATTTGTTCAGGATGAAGCTAGGCATACCTTGGCTAGCTTTCATGAATGGAATCACCTCTGTTATTCATAAATGTTTAAAATTCTCTCATGAAGGTGTTGTGCATGTAGTGCATGACACTGGATACCAACCTCTGGTGTCCCGTGAAGGATATTCATTAGACCATTTTTGGCTTGCCCTGGTTGGTCCGCTTCCTCCAAGAACATACCTACTTTACAAAAACTATGTAAAGTACAAGACTGGGTGCAAGGGATAGCCAAAATTGGCTCTTCCCATAGCACAACAACCGACTGCCTCTCTTTCCTGAAAAGGAAAGGAGAAGCTTGCCTCCTCTCAAGATGACTCGCCCGCTCCCCTCTCTTGGGGGATTATTGGATGAGTAAGCTTGGTTTTTAACTATTGAGTCCGATGATACCTCCTTGGCGTAGGCCCAAGACCAGGATATCAGATCTCCCTAACGAGCCTCTTGGGCCTTGGTATTATTTGTACAGTAGGAAGAAAGGTCCCTGGGGAGATTCCTCTTTGTCTTGACCTCCATGGCCTCCTATTGCTCCTACTCCCAAAGCAGCAAGCAAGAAGAGGCCCATTGTCGAGGCGCTTGAGTTGACTCCCCATGTTGTTTCTCAACCTACTCCTCCTGCTCCCATTCAGGATTTCATTCCTCTATTGGAAACAACTGTAGTGGACACTCCCATGGCTAAGAAGGAGCCTTTTATTCCTTTGCAGCCTCTAGCCTCCTATTCAAAGAGTCATAGAACATGCCTTGTGCATGAGTGCAAGCACCAATGAAAGGCTCTCTTGGCCAATCAGGCCGCCTTACAGAGGAAGGAAGAGGAGACGACTGCCCTAGTATAGGGGCCTCCTGCCATGTCCTCCTCTCTCCTCCCCTCTACTTCTGTTCAAACCATCTCTGTATCGCTTCTAGATTCCACTGCAATTGCGAATTTTCTTGACTCTAAAACGGTGCAGGTGTTCATCACTCCTTTGGTGGAGTTTCCTTTGTTGATGTCCATTCTAGATGTCCCACCTTTACCAAAACCCCTAGATATGATGAACACTTTAGTGGTGTCTACTATGGTTTTCTCTTCCTTCATACCTCTTGCCTCATCTATGAGGAGTTCACATCCTTTGATGAAGTAGAAGGTAGAGAGTGCTCCTTCCAGCAACAAAGGAAGCAAGAGAAGCCCACCTTCTCTAAAAGGTGGTCCCGACCTGACTTGTTTTGTCCTAGTGATGGAACTAGTCCCAGCTTCTCCTAAGTTTGTCACCACTCCCAAATCACTTGATGATCCTAGTGATGAATCTTAGGTGCAACCTTCTCCGTCCGTTGAGGTAAAACATGGCACTCCTATGAAGTGCATGTTTAAATATCTAGATGAGGTTATTTCCTTGTCGATGATCTTTGCAAAATTTCTGACCTTAGCTCCATAAGAGCTCGGTGGAGAGGACCTTGCAGGGCCCTCTTCCTTATCCCTTATTGCAGGAGGGTCAGACGCTCCTCCTCTTAAAATTCCACCACTATAGGCTCATCCTCCTTCCCCCTACAATGATCTAGAGTAGGAAGCGGATGACGTCTTGGTCAATCAATGTTAGGAGGAGGCCTCTTCTTTATATTTAGATTAGATGTGTGTGTGTGTGTTGTGATGTGTCCCCCCATGATCGTGCTATGTGTTCCTGGATGACCCTTGTCACCCCTATTGGTGCTTGGATACAGGCATGGTTTTTGTGTCGTAAACCTTCCTCTATTTGTATCATCATTCTTCCATGTTTGTGACTTAATTTTTGATAAATTAGGGATGATCCAAAGCATTGGGGGCATTTAGGCTTCCCTTCCATGTTGACCTAATTTTTTATTTTTACTTTTTCTTCTCATGCATTCTTCACATGGTCTAATATAGTAGGGGTTTGATGATAGTTCATTTTATATACTATTACTATACATGTATATATATGAACAGTTTTGACCCCGAAATATCAAGCTACCCCTGTGCCCTTTGTTCATGTTATATTTTCTCTTTTTCTTTTCCTTTATCTTTCTCTCTTTTTTTCTTGAGTTTCCCCTCTCATGTGTGACAATTCCACTTCAACATTTCAATTTTCAGAAAATGCATTTGTTGCCAACGAATATTTTCTTGAGAATCTTCACAAGCTTCTTTTCAAGAATTTCATTCTCAACTTGAAACCCTAATGGAACGTGTTTCCTTCATTATGGATTCGTAAAGAAAGAACTTGAGAACCTTCCTCTGAAGTGGGAACAACTTTGATCTTCCCCTTGCGTGGGGGCATATTCTTCTTTTCGAATTCCTTGATGAAGTGAACATCTTTAATTTCAAAAGGATTCCTTGATGATGAATTGATTGAGAAAGAAAAAACCTGCTTTCAAACAACCTGTCCCTTGAGTGGACCCTTCTTCATGCTGGGTTCCTAAGGGACCCCTTTGAAATCTTTCTAATCTATCGACGGTCTACATGACTGTTCGCTTACTTACCTATGTGACCGCTTTTTGACATGTTCTATCTGCGGGTAAACATGTCGCTTTACAGGTGCGCCTGTGAAGCCGCTTTTTGACTCTACAGAGTCTGCCTTCCTTTGGTTTCCTCCATGTGAGAGATCTTGGGGGATACCTCCTTATAGTTCTACAGGTCTGTAGGGCACTTCCTTTGAGCTTCCTCCATGCGAGAGATCTTGGGGGTCACTCCCCTGCAGGTTTGCGGGTCTGTAGGGTGCTTTTTTTTGGGTTTCCTTCATGTGAGAAATCTTGAAGGACACCATCCCTGCAGGTCTACAGGTCTGTAGGGAACTTTCCTAACTTCCTCCATATGAGAGATCTTGGAGGATGCTTCCTTACAGGTCTGCAGGTCTGTAAGTCATTTTTTCTGGGTATCCTCCACATGAGAGATCTTGGGGGACACCTTCCTTGTAGGTCTGTGGGCCTGTGAGGCGCTTTCTTCTCAGGGATTTCTTCATGTGAGAGATCTTGGGGGTCACCTCCTTGCAAATCTACAGGCTTGTAAGATGCTTTCATTCTTTAGCTTCATAGTTTTGCGGGGCTATGAAGTCCTTTTCTTATCCTGCGCTCTCGAGTTCACTAGATTGCGGTCTACTTCCTCGACGGTTAAGGTATACAGTTCTAAACTTACTACTTCTTCGATCTACTTTACCAAAGCACTCATCAATATTCATGCTCGCTAAAGTGGGGGAAAAAATGTATAGGAGTGAATTTGTACCCCTTATGCAAATTCCCCTTTTACCCTTCCTCACTTTAGAAAACCAAATTCGAAGGCTAAATTCCACCTAAGCCCACTACTTTCATTCCACTTGGTATCCGTTTTGTGTGTCAGCAGAGGAATAACTATCGGGAATTCCCATGTGGCGCATAGAGATCCGTGCAACATGCTTACATCCCTAGCAGATTCCTACATCTGGAGCTTGTAGAGGCATTACACTTTCCATTGGAGGTCAATTTGTAACGCCCTCTTCAACTAACTGACCCGAATATGGAAATTTTTCTCTTCTCTCCTTCAAATTCACTCTTCATTCTTTCATTTTATCTTCTAAGCATTTAGCTCATCTTTCCAAGCCATTCTCTAAGCATTCTACATAGCTTTTCTTACATCCATCACTTTCAAGTAGCACTTTGCACTCCATAGCAACAACAACAACACTGTCAACTCCGTAGAGCAAGTGTGGAACAAACACCATTGTAGCAGAGGCTTGAGTCCTCTCATTTTCTCCCCCATTAGCTAGTGAGCTCTTGGTGGAGGTGGTAAGCTTTCTACTCCTCTCCTCTATGATTTGGTTGGGTAGCACCTTACTATTTTGTAGTGCTTTTGTGTTCTTTACTTCATTTCCTTCTTTATGATATATTTCTCCATTGTTGCAAACTTGGTTGTCTATTTAGGCAGAAACACCAAAATAAGGGTCTGACTTAGGTAGGCCCCTATATAGCCCCAACAAATTTCCCTCTTTCTTGTGTGCAGGTGGAAGTATACTTGGAGCTAGTTGGCAAACAGGCTCTTTTGTGAGGTCATTCTTGTCACCCTAGCTTTAATCTACTTACTTTATCATATCCGTTTATATATTTCTTACTTCATAGTGTGGTTTTGTTCCCTTAAAAACCATTAGCTAGGTTGTTAGTCTATTTTCTAGTGGTTTACCTTGTCCTTTTAGTCCTCTATCGTACAGATGCTAGCGCACCTGAGAAATGCCAATGCACCGTGTTGTCATCCTAGAACCACGCTTTCGACCTCAAGTAAAGAGCTACCTGAGGCATAGTGTTAAACCTGAAAACTGGATCGCCTAGCCCCATTTCAAGTTTCAGGTCTACTAAGTGATTTAAGGACCTTATAGTCCTCATCATTCTCGTCCCTCATTCCAAAACATCCTTTAAGTTGAGGTAAGTTAGGGCAGCCTTCTACTCTTGGCTCTCTGTTACTTGGGGCCTTGAACGTGGTTGGTCCCCCTCTCTTATGCTTTCATAATTCAATCAAGGATAGAAGGAAAGGCAACATCATTTCTATTCTTAAGTCTCGAGAGAGGGAGCATCTTTACTCCGCTATTGATATTTTGAAAGAGGTTGTCTAGTTTTTCCCTACTTTATTTTCTAAGGATTCCCCCCTGACAGAGAGGAGGAGGCTTCAATTTTAGCTTGCATCCCTTCTTTGGTAATCGACGAAATGAATGATTTTCTTCTCAAATCGATCTCTATGACTAAGATGGAGGATATATTTTTTCAAATGAAGAAAGCTCCTGGCCCTAATGGGTTTCCAATTGAGTTCTTTTAGGAATTTTGGGAAGCTATTAAGCTTCACCTTCTCGAGGTTGTCCAAGAGTCTCAAAAGAACAAGAAAATGCTAAGAGCTATGAATGCAACTTTTTTGGCTCTTATCCCTAATCAAGAGGGTGCTAAATATTTGGATGTCTTTAGACCAATTTCCCTGTGCAATGTGGTGTACAAAACAATTACTAAGTTGATTTTTGAATATTTGAAGCCATGGTTGGGTAGGTTGATTTCTGAGGAGCAGGGTGGATTTGTGGTTGGCAGGTAGATTCTTGATGGTGTGGTCATTACGGTTGAGACTGTGCATTTTGTAGAGTCCAGGCTAATGTATTGTAAATTTGGTATAATCTACCCAATTTAGAGGTTAAGCTAACTGAACAATCTACTTTACATTGCCTAAAACCACATTAATTGTCAACCCAATGCTTGTAAGCATATGATGGTGCAACATTGTATATGCCTTCATGGCCCTAAATCTACCTAAATTTTCCTAGTTAAGCTATTCTACTTGTTGGAAATTCATAAAACTGTAAAACAGTAAAAACATAAATAAGACTAGTTGCTATGAGTACCTACAGTAAAGACTGTAACTAGACTGTTGCTTAGTAAAATAGTACTATGCTAACTAAAAACTTGCTAAGAATTAATGATAAACTAAGAAATAGTTTGGAGTGCTACTAATAACCATTACATGTGATCCATAAACAATGATAGATTAACAACTATTTAACAAAAATATATAACTGAAAGATGAAGTGAATAACAATACCTTGAGTGGCCTACTCAACTGTTCTCACCTAAACTACACTCAAATATAACTAATATATTCTACACATCTCATAAGTTTATCTCCATTAATTGCATATTGTAAAAGATTACAAAAGATCTTTCCACATATTGGACTCAATCATTTTGAATATCTCTCATTTTGAAAACTAAAATAGCTAATAATATAAACTAAGAAAAAACCAACTAACCTATGGATTCAACCATCAACTATATATAGCTTGAGGGAATCTTTATTGAAAGCAACAACTTAACATAAATAATTAATTCCACTTCTAGATAACAGAACGTGGAATTAAGACTTGAATTATTCAACCTATAACTAAAAAGGAAAGATAATACTATCAGAACTAGAACTCTATAAAAATAGAATTGTATGTAAAACATACATCCACTTGTCAAAAGTCCACAATTGAATATGACCTCTTCTTCAAGGTTTATTAAACTAGCTATAACAACACACGTCCAATCTTCATTAAGTGCCTATGTTCAATGACCACCATGTTCAAATTAATCTGGAGCTGCCCCTATTTTGGTGTCCAGTCATTCCTTTTGTTACAGGTTCATCCCACAACTATTGTGCCATGGTCCTTTTTAGCTGCAAAACAAGTTAATGCCACAAAACATGTATACAAGGATAACTATCATAATTAACCATTAGCATTCCATCATCATTCCATACATTTAATTCATATAAACCATATAACACTAATATATTATAATCATAATTCCATCATCATAATTAAGGTTTAATTCTACATAATGGATAAAAGGATGGCATATCATAGGATCATTTTCTAGTAAATATGTTCAAAAGTATCCTAAGACATATAAAACAACAGAAAATAAGCCATTATCTAGACCTATCACTCATCCCAACTAGCTTTTTGCTTGTCCCCAAGAAAAATACTAGGGATCTTGATTGTATTTCAAAGCAATTTGTTTTAGGTCCATGTCTGTGCCAACACCTTGAATCTATCTCAAATAAAAACCTTGATATGTTGAAAGTTGCCTCATCCCGAGATTCCCTTCTTTCTCACACTCATCACTTTTCTCCCCAATCCAATGTGGGATCGAATAAAGGAGAATAGGTGGATGAAAATTGAGTGGCATCCAATTAAATCCTTTGTTGATACCAATTGCCATGTAATGGTGTGCCTTCTGAAGCATAGCAATGAAATTATGCATGGAATGTGGCTCTTTCTTCTGTAGTTCAGGTGTTAAACTATTCCATCTATTTTGCACATGCTTATAACATTGTTGTCCTACTTCCACAACTAACATCTTCATTCTGTCATAATTTACTTCCATGAGCTTCATGATCTTCTTACCTACTCCCTTATGTGTAAGAAGTTTCATCCATTCATCAATTATTGCATTTGGATCCTTAGCCTCTCCTCTGATTGTGAGTGCAATATATTTCTCTTTTTCTTCATATTCCTCCATAATCTCTCCTCTAAGTTGTTCATTCCTATAGTAAGAGGCTAGTTCCCTAATTTTAAGATCCCTAAAAAATATTAAAGGGTTCCACTTTGTCTCATTAGGGATTACATAGTTATACAAATAAAACTCACATAGCTGATCTTGGTCTTCAGGTGTAGAAGCGGAAAAATCTTCAAGAAAATCAAAATTTTGACTCATACTAACTGAATGCTTGCTAGCTAATCTACTTAATTGAAAAACATAAAAACTTTTCTTATAAAAGTAGTGCATAAGTTCTTGGTGGAGGCCTACACCTAACTATTTGTGCAGCCTTATCTGCTCTCTCCTCCAACCGAACCACTATTTTATTTAGTTCCATATCCTTCTTTTCTAATTCCTATTCATATCTTCCTTTTTCCTTTCTCCACTTCTTTCTTTCCTGTGCAAAACTATCAGTTACTTCCCACAATTGGTGTCCAAGTGAGCAGGTTGTATGATAATTAGGGGTTTTAAGAGGAGAAGGCTTCTCCTCTAGCATTGCTAATTCTTTGTCCCTAGTTTTAGTAGCAACCAATTGTGTCAGTACATCAATTTTAGTACCATGACCATATAACTGCAACTTCTCCTCCATCTCCTTCATTTTTTCTTCCCTTTCTTTATCCTTTTGCTCATAATTTTGTACCAATTCCTCCAAGTGTTTAATTATGTCGAATGCCTCTTGAAGTTCTTTCCTTACATCCCTATCTTCAATATAAACTTCCTCTGCATTCTCAAATTTCTCATTACTTTCTTCATAATCTCTAGGAATGGGAAAGGTCTCTACCCAAAATTTCTTAGCATCAAATATATCCTCTGATTCAGAATTTGAAGTTGTCACTACATACTTCCTCTTTTTCACTAGTATATTTCCTTTACTGAGAACATCCCCTTCTAATTCAGAGTCGGTTTCTACAATCATCACATTTTCTTGAGGTCATTTTATTTGAGATTGTTCTATGCCTATCTCTCCTTCAGGTTCCCTTATATTTTCTTTTGCAACACTTTGTTTCTTGAGCCTACCAGAGCGCCTAGGTGTGAGGACTTCTTCCTTAATCTTTCTCTTTTCCTTTTTAACATTATTTTTCTTCTTTGGAACATCTTCTTTTCTCTATTTTTGAGTATCCTTCTTTCCCTCTGAAACATCTTTTTTTTGGTTTAGAGGGTGTAGAGGTGGTAGATACATTACTCCTTCAACCCTTAGATTTCCATGATTTAGAAGAAGGAAATTCCTCATTTATAGACAGTTTAGGCTCTGGCTTTGTAGGTTCTTCATGCTCACCTTGGCTACGGGTAGGTGAGGCTATAGGAAAAACATTAGGGTTTTCCTCTTCAGGCTCATTTTGGGGCTCACTTTGATTTTCTATATCCTTAGGCACTACAGGTGCATTCAACAGACTATTAATGTCTATGCATTCTTCAGCCCTAAAATCTTCCCACCTAACTTGTGGGTACTAGATTCTTAGACTCCTTTTTATTAGCAAAGTGACTAAACAATGATGAGAGAGAGAAGTATCACTTTTCCTTCTCTGATACTCTGAGGCCATTCATTTCAACAAGTTATAGAGATAATTCAGTACATTTACTATCCTATTATGCTTGAGATGACTCAACAATTTGAAATGGACCATATACAAAAGGTTTTGTATTCCATCACAGGTAATATATCTAATAATGTAAGAATCACATCTTACCCACAACCAGTGTAGAGAAATTCTTTTTGTACCTTGTGATGAGAAATCTAATTCCTCTCCTCTTGTGTAGAATTCCTCCCGAGTTGTAACTGCATCAAACTAAGCTGAGAATTTTGTCCATGTCCTTGGTAATCCTGTAACATGTGTAATGGCGGTTTTAGATGCATCTACAGAAAGTCCTTTCACCATGGCTTCATCGTATTGAAGAGTTTCTGCAAATATTCTTGTTAATTCATCACTATATTTTGTTAATTTCAGGAAGCAATCAAGCCAATCAACCCTTGTGAAGATGGGTAGGACTATTGCGTCCTCTAAATTTTTTTGGTGAGCTATTGGCTCTCTTCTTATAGCATCTCCTCCCTTGTTTCCTCTCAGTTCAATATACCAAATTCAGATCTAAGAAATCAATTCAATCTTACCACCACCTTCGCACATCCCTACCACTTCAAAAACTTTGTTTCCACATATATCCTTACTACTATACCACACTACAACTGCAAGTTCCCTTTAAAATTTAACTCTAGTCTAAACTAAGCTAAAGTTCTCATAAGCTCTCGGGGTTTCAAGTTTTAGCAATTTGAAAATAGTAGCAAAAATAAAACATCACTAAAGATTTTGCATGTCATAATATTCATTAAATTTGATTTTGGGTGGTAGATTTGAAAGTACTAGTGAAAAGACCGAGTAAGGCGTACCCTCCCCCCAACTTAACTAGTGAAGTGACCTCACTTCACGTTGATGATTTGGAGGTGGTATAAATTCATGATGATGGGAATTATAGATATAATATTTTTCATGCATGGAATTAAATGAAATAGTGTAGGAAAGTTTAAAGAAAACTAACTTAATCATAACAACATACCTTAAGTACCACTTTGCGGAAATACCCATTTTTTTGTGCATGTAAATTGATAGAATATATTTATTCATTGATTTAATGTAACACATATTAATTGCAAGGTGTTGTAGACACTGAAAAATTCCCTAATCAATGCCATACACTTGAATTGGATTTATTAACATCATTTCCTCTGTATCCATCCTCTTTTCACTTAATTGATTTAATTATCCTAGCTAATTAATTAATTGCATCATTTTCATCCATTTGGCCTAATTAATTAAATTGGGTTAATTCATCTTTTTTCACACTAACATTTCATCTCATTAAATTAAATAAATCAAAATATTTAATTTAATCTCCTAAGTCATCTTATTTAATAAATAACCCTAAGTTATTTAATTAAATATCATTTCACCCCTCCCCTATTTATTAAATCATCTAATTTAATAGATATCTCTTAATTCTTCTAATTCCCTAAATTGCATAAATTAAACCTTGTTTAATTAGCAATTAAACTAATTTTCCTCTAATCAAAGGGAATATTCACATGGAATATTCTTTATCCTTTTTTTTGCACAATAAAAACTTTGTTTTAATTTGTAAAATACATTTTTCCTCACCCTAAAGGAATATTCCCTCTCCTCTAATCAACTCACTTGGCTTCTTGGACAAGCTAAACCCTTCAACCTCTTTAGCAAGTTACCTTTGACCTATGTGAGCAAGTCAAAAGTGTGTTTGTTTGAGGCAAGTGTGAGCCCTTGATTAACTTTCATCATGCATTCTCATTCGTTGATGAGAATCCATGATCCATGCCTCTCATCTCCTTCAACTTGAACCGTTGATTAAGCTTTTTGATCTTAACCATTTATTCCTCATTTGCTCTCCTATAAATAGATCACTATTTGGAGATAAATGAATCCATCATTTATTGCAAACTTATGTTGTTGAATTTACTCACATACACACTCATATTTTTACTCATTATTTATCTTTTTTTAGTTCATTTTAGTTTCATATTAACTTCAATCTTTCATTAATGGCTTCCATGCATCCATCTTAGTTTGTAAATAAATTAGGATTTTCATCTTTTAGCATAATTTTAGCTTAGATTAGCTTAGCAATTGCATAATTAGATCATTTATAGCATAAAATCATGGTAACTTAGCTTGCATCATGTTCATTTTAGCATAATTTAGGTTTCCACACATCAAACACCATGGTTTCATCGATTCTCTTCCATAGAATCAAATAAAACAAGATCACAAATCACAAGATTGGGAAAGGGTCGTTGTTCCACATCAACACGACACCAATTCCACAAGAAGATAAATTTTGAATGGATTAGAATAGATATTTTAAAAGCTTTCATAATTTAGAATGTTAGGTTTTGATGAAATGCTTAGTTTTAATTTTGTTTGATCGATCTTGTTGAGATTTGAGTATTGGTGGCTCCATTATGCTTCGATTCTTCATGGATCAAGCGTAATTTGGCCCATACCGGTATTCTTGCATTGAAATTCTGGTGCTAGGAGGGAAAACCGATCATTTAGCCTTTTTTTAGCTCGAATTCCATGTTCATGTTGTTTTGCAGGTTGTAGAGACACTCAAACCACAAATAGCGATGATATTTCAATAGCATCACCATATAGCGACGCTCAAGCAATTTGAAACAACGACACTCATTTAATCTACTGAAACTGATTTAAATATAGTGACATGTATTTAATTTGAAGATATCATGAAACACAAATGGCGATGCTCAAACTTACTAGACCAACACTTTCAAATTCCAAACAGCGACGCATTCGTTAGCAACGACACCCATCAAAATAGCGATGCAATTGTGCTCACTGGTCTTGCTGCAGGGCAACGCCTGATTTCACCAAAGTGGCACCTAAATCACAAACTACGACACTATCATGTTCAATGACGCTCAACCAGGGTAAGAAACTTTACCTTTTTTTTTCGACATGTGACTTAATTTCTTTGGATTATCTAATCACTAATGAATGTTTGACTATGTTTTTATTGTTAGACTAATAGGGTTTTGCAGGGTTTAAAGGAATGGAGTAAAATTGAAGAACTTCTCTTCTATCTTAACATTCTATAATTGTAACAAGTGTTCAACACTTTGGGGTATTATTGAAGAAGTTGAGTAAACCAACCTCACAAACCCCAAGAATCACCTACATGCAATAACCTATCACATACAAAAGATATTTAGAACCAAAGAAGATGTTATGTAAACCCTCAAGCAGGAATGTGCAAGAAAAACCAGAATATTAATTATTGAATGTAATTGATTTACAAATGATACAAAAGCCTTTGAAAAGGAAAGCATGCAAAAAATAAAGACATGCACAACCCTAAACCTAACTTGAGAAAAAAGATAGCTTAACTAGATAAGGATAACTAAATTCAACCTAGGAATTAAAATAATGCCTAAGTAAACTTATGAAAGTGTAATTCAATAATTAATTACATCAACAATTATAACCCAATTTCATATTTTTTTACTTTTAGTTTTAGGCAACACACTAGTTTTCAGTTGGGTTTAAAATGAATGTTCAAAGTTGGACAAAAATGAACCCTCATATCACATCTTTCAATTAGGCTTAAAATTGAAGGAAAACTCATCTTTCAATTGGTGCTTGAAATTAACTCATTATTTCTTTGAAGGATAAAATTGACAACTGTTTGTTTTGTCTGTGATTTTCCACTTTATTGGTGAATGCGTATGCAATTCTCTCACACTGTTTGGCAATCTTGAGAAACAAAAACATTCTCTAACACTTTGCAAAATCACCTCCATCTTTCAATTTGGGTTTAAAATTAAACAACCATGCTAGTGTGAGAAAAGGCATAGCATGTGTTCTCTCTTTGTGCATGCAAGCAAATATGATCAAACTATGGATTTACTTACTCACTATTGTTCACCTTTACAAGGCCTGCCTTGGTGAGGAAAAGTACTCACCCCAAGGGAACGACCCAAGTGGTAACGAGCATAAGCCAAAGCTCTTCCAAATCACTATATAAATTTGTGGTTACGATGAAAATCATAAACAATGGGAAGTAGTACATGATAGCTCTCCCCTAGTATCTTTATGATGTGTAAAGCCCTTGTTCTAAGGGTTGGGAGACCTCTTACAAGGAGTTTATCATTGCACCCCCTAAACTAGATGCCCTTATTATGAACCTTTGTGTAGTAGCCAAAAATCCCTAATATTTGTTGATGTCAAGAAGTCGGACCTCTGAAGTCGTCCCACATATTTGTGGTTCTTAGTAGAGATGGAGAGTTTGTCATGAGAGATTCATGAGAACTCAAAGCTTGGTTGACCCATAGAAGTGAGTGTCATGGAGGGGAGCCAATGTGGTCAAGCTTCTAATCATCCACTCTGAATAAGTGTGGCTAGAGAAATCCAAGTGGGAATACAACAAATATGGCCATTTCTATCTTAGGGTTGTAATGCTTGCGAGTCAGTTTAACACTTTGCTTGATTTCAAAACGATCCAAAAATAAACATTCACTATCCAAAATTTCAAACACTTTGGCTCAAATATGGACTTCTTTAGTTAGCCTTGATATTACTACTTGTCCTAAGGATTTATCCTTAGCGATTTCTAAATATCTTGACATTAATCTCAAACACATATTTACCAAAGACAACATAGGCAATTATGGCTTTAACCTCATGGTTTTCACAAAATAGACATTGTGAAAGTTATGAATTTTTTGACATAAACATCTAGTTTGGAAACATAATCAAGGACAAGTGTTTGTGGTAAAATCAATTCACTTAAGCAAAGATAACTTGACAAATGAACCCCACATGACTATTTCAAGACCGATTGCTCCTATTGAAAAACTTGGTCTTCCAGGTGCTATAATTCAGCCAAACTTTGAACTCATAAACGGTGAACAAATAGATCCCATTAGCAGTTTGAGAACCTTCACTTTTGAAAACAAGGAAACCAACACACAATGGAGAAATGTAACAACCATTTTAGACGAAGAAGAGGAACACGCCAATATTGAGGCTGGAAGGCCCCTATTACCACCACCTACGTGGCAATAAATATCTTCCTTCTTTAAACTTAAACTATTTCCACATGATCTCATGAAAAATAAAGATTCCTAAGCGAAGATCTACAAGTCCTCATTTTAGACTTAGGCATCTAACTCCAAAAGCTCTTAAGAAACACCTTCTAGCAGTTCACAAAAACATAAACAAATTGGTAGCAAACTTTTATAGACACGCTTCAAGGTATAGTCCAAAATTGTATGCATTCTTTTGGAGTCAAAATCCTAGTCTCTTTCATGATACTCAACTCCTCTAAATGATTCATCAAACAGTCAAAATACGTAGGGGGAAATCTCCAACACTCCATTTCAGACGTAGGAATTGTCAAAGAAAGTATAGTAAAAAATGGACATCCATATTTTACCTCAATTGTTACACTTTGTTGAGAAAATTTTATGCCCAAGCTAGGAGAGCCCGAACAGGTTTGAACATTCCCATCTGTCCTCTAATTTTCTAGGATTTGAGCATTTTATAGGTCTAGCATTATTCTCACTACCTTGGTTTTGTCAAAACAAAAGGTTCACTTTAGGTCAACATTGGGTCAAAAATTTCACTCACCCCACTAGTACACAAACAACAATATATGACTAAATAAACTACTAAAAATTGCATCTAAATGACTAACTTTAGTCATGTGACTATTAGTGGTTTATTTGTAGTCATTTATAGCACCACTAAATTTATGACTAAATAATTTTAGTCATTTATTTAGTCATTGATTTTAGTCATTAATTTGGTCATTGATCTAGTCATTGATTTAGTCATTAATTTTAGTCATGTGACTATTTTAGTGGTTTATTTGTAGTCATTTATAACACACCCAAATTTATGACTAAACTATTTTAGTCATTTATTTAGTCGTTGATTTGGTCATTGATTTAGTCGTTAATTGTCATTTATTTAGTCATGGTAGTGATTTGTTTAGTCATATATTTAGTCATTAATTTAGTCATTGATTGTTGTTAACTGGTCATTTATTTAGTCATGGTAGTCATATATTTAGTCATTACTTTAGTCATATAGTTAGTCATTAATTTAGTCATATATTTAATCATTAATTTAGTCATGTATTTAGTCATGTATTTAGTCATTACTTTAGTCATATATTTAGTCATTACAAATCAAATTTAACTTAATTAATCCTCACAAATTTATGCATATAAACTTCAAGTATCATAGATATTCAAATGTTAAAAAACACCATGAAATGAAGACTAAAATGCTTGAACAAATATGACTGATCAGACACAAACACAAATAGATTACAAATCAAGAGGAGCCACAACACAATATTTATGAGTGGAGAAAAAACCACTCTGAAAATTTACTTTATTAAGCCTCATTGGAAAATCAAATTCCCATTGGTTACATTTAATGTCTCAATGACACTGTACAACTTATAGACACTATATAAACATAATACTCATATTTTCATATACTTATACTATTTTCCCCTTCCTTAACTGCAGTCCTTTTGGAAGGGCAGTGACCTCCTATAGGGGCTTGACCCATTTAATCCCCTTTCAAATCCATAGCTTTCCCGCCACTATTGGTTTCGGCTCCTCCAAAATCTTCCTCGCTGGTATTCACCTTTCACTTCTCCAATTTGGAGTTGCAGCCTGAAAATAAGGTTTCAAAATTTGCACATCAAAAACTCAGAAAAGTCAAATAGTACAAAGGATAAAATTCAAACATTGTCTTTTCCTTTTCCAACTATGGCACCCTAAACTTAGGCGCTAGATATAGTGAATGTATCATAATTAGATATAACATCCATCAAAAGCATATTTGGAAGTAGATTTTTATTAGATATTGTAGTTGCAAGTTCCACTAATTATAATAAAGATAAATAGTTTTACCTTTCTGCATCAACTAATGCAATTATGATAACTTTTAGAGGATAAAAAATGCTAGCCTTTATCATATCAACATACTCACCTGCAAGTTGCAAGACAACATTAAACTTATTAATTAGACTCAACATCTACGAAAGAAAAAGAAATTTCAAACATTATCAATTTTGTAAGAAAATCATCAATTTCAAAGATCAAAGTAGCCAATGCTTCACTCTCTACATCCTCTGCTACAATCAAAAGAGGTCTTTTTTCTATGATAAATGCAACAAGAAATTGTATTATTTGTCAAAACTTATCACTATGTACTTATGAACTCAAGATCATTTAAATTTTCAAACTAATCGACATGACTACCTAATTTCTTTCTATCACATACACTTTGGGTATACAAGATCATTGAGAATCTACAATCCTCTGCTACAATCAAAAGAGGTGATAAATGCAACAAGAAATATTATTTGTCAAAACTTATCAATATGTGCTTATGAACTCAAGATCATTTAAATTTTCAAACTAATCGACATGACTACCTAATTTCTTTCTATCACATACACTTTGGGTATACAAGATCATTGAGAATCCCAATTATTGAACTATGAAATTCAGAAATGCAACGAAATTATATCTTAAGTAAAATGTAAATCAAATCAACATTACATGTCTCAGCTTATCAATTGATCTCAAATTGTATATACACCTTTTTCATATAGCTTAAGGACATATACAATAGATATGCACAAAATGAATTTGGTGGAAAGACTTTAAAAACTTTCAAGTGAATACAATTTGCAGGTGTAAAGCCAAATTCCACAACCATTGCCAACATCCTCCCTGCTTGTGCCAAAATGGGAGCTTTGAAACAAGATATGAATATCCATCAATGCATAGACAATACATCCCTATAAGAAATATTATACTCCCTCAATTAAATATTATTACATATTATTCTATCGGGGGAAATTTACTTTATCAGGGGGACTTTACTTTATCGGGGGGGCTTTTGTTTAGAAAACCTAGATCACCATCAGCTCATGTGAGAGGTCAATAACCCACTATTAAGCCTACACATGGCACATGCATGCACAAAATAACAAAGAAAAATAAAGATCATGCATCACACAATAAGTATAAGACAAAAAAATGTCAAAAGAGTTGTGTTAGGACTAAAAAAAAAAATCCCACATAATTGCATTAACATCTATTCATTTATCTCCTAGTCCTTACAAAATCTCACTAGACTCAGTTTCATGATCTAGACAAATTATTGAGGTTCGTGTAAAAAATCCATTTTTGTAACTAGCATACCCAAATAATCACATTCATGAAATCCATTGAAGTTCTTTCATACCATCAGGCTAACAATACTCTGTTAGTGGAACTCCCATCACCACCCCACCAATAGCCCGATAAGGGAAATTCATATCCTTACATTGGTGTAATATCCTTCCATCACCACAGCTCTGGTGCATCAGTGGAATGAATGATGAAGCTCCCCCTATAGCCCAATATAATCATGGGGTATCAAATTCTAACACTTATCAGTGAAGTTGGGATGCATCGGGGTAACATTGTTTGATGTCTTACCGATAGACCAAAAGAAAAACACTTATCAGTGGAGAAGGTGGCCATCAGTGGAAAACGGACCAAGGTCCCAACAATATAGCGATGAATGATTACTACTAGTTGATGTAACGTCAAAAGCATCATCAAGATATTTAACATAAATTCTCTCCTCGATGACAAGACTGAAGCAAGTGGTATATTAATGAGCTAGAATAGAGGTGAATTGCACCACGAATTAATCATACAATTTGCAGAAACCAGAAAGGCTACGCTAAGGGTAGAAGTAGAAAGGACAAAACTCAGAGCTCTCATGCAGTGAAGCCAAAAGAAGCAAAAATTCACGTAAGTACTCCACTCTTAGCTAGAAAGTTGCATTTTTTTAGAGTTTGCAATGGAAGAAAATGTGGAAAAACCTAAGGCAAAGAAACAAGAAATTGAAAAGAGGAATTTAAACCAAGACTTGATAGATCAATGTCCTGGGTCAAGGCCAAGACCCAGAAGAAGTGTTCAAGCAAGTAAATTTTTAGATAAACATAGGGGTCTTGGGTATGTTTGGACGCCACACCGAGGCTATGAGCTTTTTATGTATCACTACAAAAAACAATTCAGATTTCAACCAGTCTGTAACCCATGGAGACTAAACTTAGGAAGACTTGTGGTTCCAAATGTGTTCATCAACCTATAATTGGTGAAAGCTCTGGCCAGTCAGTATAATGCCAAGAAAAAAACTATCCAATCACCAAATGGGGCCGATATGCTTGTTATCTCCCAAGACCCGATCTCTACTGTATTTCAATTAGAAGGTCCCATGAACTTGCCATTCACCATTAGAGATTTTTTGACAGAATACAATTGCATGGATACTAGTTACAAGAGATGGAAGCTAGCTTTGCACAAACCTAAGAATGAGCAAGGTCAACTCAAAAAAAAATCGAGCAATGAAAACCCTCCATTTCATATAGATTTGTTTGAAGAATACTTCCAATATACCTACTACTCAACTGGTCAAGTCTTGGGAATTGAGGTTCCACCACTTATGTCTATTGCACCAATGGTTCTAGCAATTGATATACAAAGCAAAGATGCTAGGTCATTTGACTATTCAAACTATTTGGTGAATGCCCTAAATCAAGGGCTTGAAAGAATAAAAACCAACAGTGATTGCATAGATTTCAAACACTATTCCTTGTTAATGCATTTACTTTTATATGAGGGACATGCTAGAAATGTGTGGGGTAAAGAATTAAGAATCAAAGACACAGATAAAGATGGAAACTTTAAACCTGTATAGATGTGGACTACACTATGGGATAGTCGATGTGAGAGGTCTCACTATTTATATTTTGAAGAATATTTTGTTAAACCACTAATGAAGTTGCTAGGCTATTCATATGATCACAATTTATCCCCTAAGGTGCAGAGATTTTTGAGACCAAAGGAAAATAGCCCGAGAGGCAAGGTGAACCATAATTGGGGATACTGGTATGCCTTCTCTGATTGCACAGTAATACGATTTTATGGATTTGAATGGGTTCCACATTTGCTACCCTGAGTGGTTCCTAACAGAGTTGCTTATTTGGAAATAGTACAAAAATTAGCAAGGTCTGATACTAAACATCTCAAGAGTCATAATAAACAATCACTCTTTCCTAACATTCTTTGTTTTGGAGATTTCACAATATGTGCCATTAAAGGATATGAAGAAATTGATGCTAAATTAGCTCATTACAACCTTCCTCTTGGGTATGAAAGAAAGAAATTTGATGTAGAGGGATTTATTCATCAAGCAAGATTAACTCAAAAAAATTCAGAGTATGAGCATTGGTTTGCACTTGATGATGTAATCAAGAGCTGAGATGAAGCTTCCACTGGTGAGAGAATGGCTTCATATAATAAATTTGTGCTTGCAAAGGAATGGAAGAGAAAGAATGTCCCATCATATAGAGAAGCATTTGCTGATATACAAGATCCCTTGGCTAGGATTGAGCAGCTTATTGCTCATATGAATGAAATAGTAAACATGTGCCCTCATATGAGTTACATAGGAATGCAGGCTAAGGATGTAGAGCCTTTGGATCACATAACCTCACAACCAACCCCTGATGTATGTTTCTCCATTGACAAAAGTGAAGAGGAAGGAATTGATGAGGAGAGTGATGGAGAAGAGAAACTAGTGGAAAAAATAAAGGCCCCTATGATTACACAATATGAGCCCCCTTGGGAACAAATAAAGGCCCCTGTGATTACACAATATGAGCCCCCTCAAGAACTTGTAAAATTTGAAACATCAGATGAGTTATCTGATGACATTAGGGTCAAGGCTGGTCATGAATTCATTTTTTAAAATGATTTTGTTAAAACTCCTGAGTTCAAATCATTTGTCTATGAGTATAAGGGGAAGAAAATAAGACAAAAGGAGCAAGACATTACTCTTGAAAAGGAAGTTGATGCCTTAGAAGAATTGAAAAATGAAGTTGGCAGGGAAATGCAATACATCACTTCTGAAAGAGGTAGAGAATTACTTCAAGAGGTTGGGGTACTACTTCTACCAAGATGGGACATGAGCTCAGCAATTGTGTTCGACAATTTTAGAAAAAGAGGGGATACAACAATGAACTTATCAGAGGAAGCTAGTGATAAGATATATTCAGGGTCTGGATACAATCTAGATGAGGATGCCTTGCTTATTTGTTCACTATACCCTCATGAGAAGAGGCCAACAGTGATTGACAATCCTAATCAATTATTTGGACACCTTTTGGTCAAAAGAGTTGCAAACACTAATCCCTTAGAAACTGTAGAGCTAAATGTCAATGTGGCAAAATTCACTAGAGCACAAATTGAAAAATTGGTCAAAGAGAATGACAAATTGAAAAGGCAATTATCACATCAAATGGAGAAGTCATCTTCCTCTTCTGCTCTAGAATTGTACGCTCCATGGCTCGAAAAGGATAAGAGAGTGTTAGATGCATTAGCTGATGCAGCCTATTGGAAAAATTCCCATTTGAAAGCCCAAGAAAAGTGTGAAACACTGGAAAAGGAGGTGAAAATCATTAAGTACAATGTTGTGTCCGAGATAATCAAAGAGAGGTTCAATAAGTTGATAAAGAAAGCTGATGATTATTGGGGTATATTTAAGCAAATACAATCAACACTAGAGGAGAATGTCTCGTTACAAGGAAGAATGATTGATAAAAAGAAGGAACTTTTGTGTAAATAGATCCTGAAAGATCAAACACTACAAAGATATAATGACTTTATGAGATCCCACAACCAATATCAAGAAAGAATCGAAGAAGACCTCAGTTGTTTTAATTTGGTTCCTAAACTCCATGATGATACAAGGAATCTTCGAGAAAGGGATGATTGGAAAGTAGAATTTACAGAGTTTATAACAACTGCATTGCAAGAGATCAACAATGATGATATGGTCTTGTAGAATACTCATAAACAAATTGAGAAATTCATGCACATAGAGTATGATATGAAGGAGGTCGTATCCAATGTTGACACTCATGCAGAACAGGGGTACATTGATCACCTCTCAGCTGTCAATCTGTTTATAAATCGGGTAGTGGATAATCCAGGCACAACTGAGCAACAGTCAAAATCGGTTGTTGGTAATGATGTGGACCCTATCATACAGTAAAATCTTTGAATAGGTCTTAGATGACCACAATATTTTACTCAGAGATTAACGGATTGGTACACATGTTTATGATTATGTTAATTTCTTAAATTAAGTTCAAAATCATGTTTTGTTATCAAGAGTTGTGTCTTTTGGTCTGAAGCTTGTTGCCTCGTGTATATAAGAGAGACCAGTACCAAAACAAGGATATAGGAGAAGATAGTAGGTGAATATGGATAGATAGACAATAGAAAGCTTCCATAATGTTTCCAATTCAAAAGAATATGTTGCAGATATAATTTTGAGGAAATCAATGAAAGATCTTTGATTCTATGGCTTTATATTGGTATCAATTGTTTGTTGAAAATATTCAATTATCTAGTTGTCTCCAGTTTAATATTTCCTTATTACTTAAATTGCTATATCAAGTATATATTCAATTTATCAATGCACATTTGTTGTTCGATGGAGGAGCATCTATTTTCCTCAGACATGCAAAATTTGTCATGTTGCACTATATTTAGCAAAATTTGTCATGTTGCACTATATTTTCTAAAATGACCTATTAAGATGCAATGACCTTCAAATTTGAAAATGGAAGCTTAGTTGCTCCTACACCAACATGTATGCTAAATGTGGGATCATAGACAAGGCACTTGAAGTGTTCAAAAGAATGCCTCAAAGAAATGTGGTCTCATGGACTACAATAATTGCAAGATATACACAAATTAGATCTGTTGAAAAGGCTTTAGAAACTTTAAAGCAAATGGAATTTGCAGGTTTAATTGCAATTTGCATGTTGTTCCAAAACAACCTATGGTGAATTTGGGATATGTTTTAGAAGTCATTAAAGGGTATCTGAAAATAGTTTTATATATTTTCTACAGTGCTTGAGGATTGAAGGAATTGAGAGATTGAAGCCTATTTTTTGTGAAATTTGTCTAAGTGAGGTTGAATGGTGCTCTTGATTGCTATCAGGCTCCATGTTGGAGATGCCCATGCTAACAATAGAGACCTTTTTGGAAGATCATTATATGGATATTGAACCCACCATTCTAGTCTACCAAGATTATGGGACCAAATGTATCCAATCATCAAACAAACAAGATCAAATCACTTAAATGAAATATAACCTCCTATAACAAGTCAATGAAAGAATATAATAGGTGAAGGCAGAGGAAAATTTCTTGGCCTTCACATAAATTTGATGAACCAATTTGCCATTAACGCAACTCAAGAACTCAACCAAGGTAGCAAAGAATTAAAAATCCAATAGGGGCAAGGAACCAATGCTTTGGAAAAGGATTTAGCCAACCACATAACAGGTGGGAGCACATTGTACTAGATAAAGCTTATGCAAAATAAGGTGGGGGAAGTTAGTTCCATTTTTTGTAATGTGGTAAGAGTCATATAGGTAACACCATGTCAAGCTGGGGAACTCCTCTTGGAGGTTCTAAATGATTTGCCTCTTTTTTATAAGACTGTGTTGGCAGTGCCACCTAGATCACAGTTGTTTGGTGGGATTCCAAACCTAGACAATGAGGTGCAGTTGTGGAAATATCATAGAGAGAAGCTACAAGCTACCATGATGATTTTACTGAGCGAATTTATATCAAAGTCTTGCTTAGCGTGGCTTAAGACATGTGCAGATGATATTATCTCTACAGATAGGCTTGGGGGAAAGTATTTGCTTGATCTTGTGAAAGGTGGCAAGGAACTTCCAGAGAATGAGACATTGATCAGAGAAACATTGGACAGTCTGGATGCATTTGGAGGGAGCTTGGAGTAGCTAAAAATGGTTTTTGGTTCAAATGTTGACTTTCCATGCCAATGCGTGTGTGAGATTGTTTTGAAGCACTCAAAGAGTTTGTGGGATGAACTTTTTCAAAGCCCATTTGTTAGTAGGATGAAACAAATAATAGCTGATGGATTTCCATATCTATGTGAGAGAGTTAAGGTTGGTAAATTCCTTGAAGTTACATCTCTGCAAGTTACAAAGATGTTGAAACCCATTTGCACAAATTAATTACTAGTGAGGGTTGGCTTGTTAGGAGAGGGGACCTAAAAAGTGTCAATTTACCTGGGTTGAGTTTTAGATTTATGATGAAAATGATGAAGACTGGTTTGGTCGCCTTAACGCTTATTTTGGAACTGAGGTTAGTCAAATAAAAGATACCATAGATGAGGGGTCCAATAATACTCTAGAAGACCTCCCAAGTTTTCTTCATGCACATAAATCTCCTTCAAGAATAAATGATTTAGCACCTTATTTGCAAGAGCAATGCTTCCATTTTATCTCAAAATTTGATTGTTGAGATTGAAGAACACCTTGCATATCTTTTAGAAGCTCTCTATCAAGAAATGAAAAATGAGGAGATGCCAGAAAAATGAATAAGGAGACACCTGAACCTACAATTATAGTGGAAATGGAACTTTTCTTAGGAAGGCTTTTAGTTGCTCTCAGTTTTCATTCAACTTCCCTTCCACTAGTTCTTGGCTCATCTCAACTCTATTTTTTCAAGAAAAAAGCTTCAGTTTGAGGGAAAGGATCTTTGACTTTCAAATATTCCAGTATTGATTTTGATTACCCTCTTCTAGACAGTTCTAGAAGAAAAATACTAATGAGAGGGGTTGGTTTGAAGTCTGAATCACAATAAAAATAATAGCACCAAATTAAATAAACTAAGAATAACTATGCACAATCTTTGTATCAGAGCTCATAGCATGTGGATATTTTGGATAACTGAAGAGCTTTTAGGAATTCTCACAAGAGATCTAAGGGAGGATGATTCTTTATCCATGACAACTCCTTTGAAGGCCTTTATTTTCATTTGCATTGCATTTTTTTGTTGTTGTGGCTTATGGAGTTGGTTTAATTTCCATGATTCATCTAAACATTGATCTCTTCTTGTAGTTTTCATGAGATTTCTTCTAGTTTTGATTTAAGTCATCATGGTTTATATCTGGATATATTAATAATCGAATGAGAATAAAGCATCTAGAGTAAAGAGCTACATTTGATTCTTTCAGTCACTTCAAACTCTTTATTTCCCAATAAATGGAAAAGACTAACATGTGCCCTTTCAAGCCTTCCATTCCATATTAATCATGGAGATGTAATATGTAAGTATGCAGAAAAGTATCAAAGGGGAGCCAAAAAGTTAGAAATTTTCATAGGGTCTATGAATCAACTCTTGTTTTTTTAATATGAAAATATTGTTGTTTGCTTTCTATTTATAATATCTATTGGCATCATTTGGGAACTCCTATTTTTGGGAATTCAATAAGAGTTCTCAAACAAAGTAGGATGACATCTATTGTACAACTTAACTACTATTCCACTACACTGTAAACGTTAAACCCCTACCATCCCTGCACTCTTTTCATTGTACTCTATATGGTTGATATAAGAAGAGCCACTTTTCACTTTATTATTGTTCATCCTTTTTCTTTACGTTCTACTCTATTTTTTACACATCAACTTCAAAAGTGATTTGCATGCCCCCTCAGAAAGTGGAAGCTAATTTTAAGAGTTAAAATTTTGAAATTTGTATAGACAACTCAATCTACATTCCCTTAATATCATTTTTATAGATAAAAGTAAGTTCTCTTGTGAACTATGCAATTTGATAATGGAAAATTCAAAAAGAAAAGATCACTTTTAACATCTCATAACAGAAAAGAAAAGAATAAGTAGACCTCGATTCAAAATTCTCTATATAAATCCTTAACTTCTGCAACAAAAGATGGATCTGCTTTTCCATAATTAGCCTAAAAAAGAACATAATCACTGTTAGTCAACAAGCATCTAGTAAAATTATTAAAAAGAATGGATCATATGGCCTGACCGCATACAGATTTGAAAAGTAAAATTAACTAAAACCATGGAAAGTGACTTACCACAAGATTTTGCACAAATCGTGTCCAATGCGGAAAAATGGGTAGAGGTTGCAATCCAAAATCAGGTGTCGCACTTTACTTCTCCATTTTGGTGGGATACCTTGAAAATAAGGTTTTGACTCACTGCTCCATTTTGGCGGGCTACAAGTTTCAACTTACTGCTCCATTTTGGCGAGCTACATTGAAAATAAGGTCTTCACGAAGGTTTTAGAGTATGTTTATTAAAATGAAAATTATGCTTATAAAAAAAAAATTGGTCCTTTTTCCTCTTAGATTATTTGGTTGCTTATTCTTATTTTTTGTTTTTTCTCTTCCTTTTGCTTATTTTTTTATTTTTCAAGGTTTTTGGGTTTTAATTTTTTAGGTTCTCTTATGGTTTTCGTTAATTTTTATAATTTGGTGGTTTTTCATCAATTTAGAAGAAACTTTGGTGTTCATATGATGACACCACAAAACAAAATATTTATTAGTAATTTTGATTGTAATATTTTATTATTAATTATGGTGGGCTACAATTGAAAATAAGGTCTTGACAAAGGTTTTAGAGTATGTTTATTAAAATGAAATTTATGGCCAAGATTTTAATAATGAGAACATTTATTTAGTTATTTATTTAGTCATTGTATTTGTCTGATATTAGTCATTTTTTATTTTTCTAATATTAGTCATTTATTTAGTCATTTAGTTGTGATTTTACCCGATGACCAAATTAGTTACTTATAAATGACCAAATTAGTTATTTATTTTCCAAGTACTACTAGTGTTAGTCACGTAGTCATTTATTTTCCAAATTCTACTAGTGCCCCTTCATCAAATTTCATCCTTCACTTCATCTATCTTTGCAAAATTTCAAATACACCAACACTTTGGGACTTAAACATCAAACCAACTTGATACCTTAGCTACTTTGTATGTGAAATGTATCCTTTTCCATGCACTTAGTTGAGATGGTTATAATTTTTTGAACTAGTTTATCTTGAAGTTCACAAGTCTACCCTAAATATTTCTTAGTTCATTAGCATCCTTTATCCCAACATCAAAACATAAAACTTAAGTCAAAAGTGTTGTCCCAAAACGCTTGCAAATATCACTTTCCACATCACCCATCTTTTCATCCCACATTATCATCATTGCTCCCAAAAGACTTAGAGCGTCCCTTTTACCTAGGTTTGAGTCAACTAGAGAGTTCAAACATTACAAAACTCAACACAACTCTCCCATAGTTGACGCCAAATTTATGGTAAATATGAGATCACAACACAAGAGAATCATGGAAAAAGAAAAAGTTACATTTACCTCAAGTGATCCAAATCCTTTAGAATTTGATCCTAGAAATCATGTTACACCATCACAACAACCATCATCTCCTTCGGGACCATATGAAATTGAAGATGTCACGAACAACCCATTTGAGCTCACTAGAGAAGAACTTTTAGAACATCAATCTTTTGAAAGTGTAGCTCCTATCTCCCCAATGTTTGTAGTACAAATTTTAACACAAGACTTCACAACTCCATCACAAGGGCTAAGTCAAACTTTCATACCTAGTCTTGCAACTAGCCTTGCTAAATATTTTGGTCACACCTCACCATTTGAAAGTAGTATACTTGTGGGTACTCTTGAAACTAATCCTCCACCTCCCACCACTGTTTAGACACCTACCTTTGGTGCTCCTCTCGTTCCTAAAGATCTAAAATAGCTACACACTCCGCTTGAACTTCACTATTCCACTACCACTTCGACATTTCGAGGAAACCCTTCTTCATCCACACCTAGGAGTACCACAAGTATGCCTACCATCACGTAGAGCGGTATAGACCAAAAATCTCATTACAGCACACAAGGGCATGTCAATACTGTATCACAAAATCCACCCTCAATGCAAATAGGGACATCTTTATCCAACTCTCTAATGGGTTCATCCATTCCATCTACCATTACAACATCATCCACTATCAATCCATCTCAAAAAAATCCCTTGGTTATAAGTTCTATCAATCTTGGGAGTACCTTGATCACAAATCCTTTGTTTACATCTCTTTTGCACAAGGAAATCCTCAAAACATAGGACAATAGAATTTTTTCAATCAATGGACTCAAGGTCCTAGTGTGTCATTTCTATTGCAAAATTTAACATCATCCTTTCCAACAGCTCCCTTTTCTATGCCAAATCAATCAGGATCTCAAACATACATTCCTCCATCTCAATCCACCGTCTTGCAAGGAATGTTAGACCAAGGGAACCCTCCACCTTTCATCAGTAATCCGCTAACCACTTAAAACATTAATATCCCTAATCCTTCATAGATGTCTCAACAACCACGTAATACCACATTGCAAGCATATTCCTTAGCTCTACAACAAGCACAACAAACTTATCAACAAGCCGTACAAAAAAAAGCAGCCTTAGTAGCTCAACAAGGAGCCCTAGCACAACAAAAACAGCAAGCACAACAAGTAGCCTTAGCAACTTAACAATAAGCCCTAGCACAACAACAACATCCAACTCAACAAGCAGCCTTAGTAGCACAACAAGCCTCGCAACAACAACAAGCAACTTTATTACCATAGCAACAACAGCAGGCCCAACAACAAGCCCTAGTGGAGAAACAACAATAGCAAGCCTTACTAGCTCAACAATATGCCCAACAATAGCAACAAGGTTCCTATTATCCTCATATGAACATCACCAATCCAAATGCATCAGGAACATATTCATCACTTTCACAAAATCTCACACCTTCATACACCCCATATAATTCATCTCTCATCCCACCATATGTTCCTCCACCCAATCCACAAGACAATCTCACATCACAATTGAAAGCACTCTCACAAGAAATGCAGGACCTTCGCATGGGAAAGACAAAGAAGCCTCATACACATAACTTGTGTCCTTACCCATTTGATCGAAACATAGCAATGATACCATTCCCTCCTAGTTTTGAAATCCCCAAGTTTGACAAATACAGAGGGAGAGGAAGTCCTATTGAACATATCAAAGAATTTAATGTCATGTGCATGGAAGTGGCTTACAACGATTCATATCTAGTGTGCCTCTTCCCTCGAAGTTTAACAGGTACTGTTATGGATTGCTTTTTTCATTTTCCTCCTGGTATCAAAACTTTCCAAGAAATCACTAAAAATTTCATTAATCACTTCTCCTTCAATCTTGACATGGACGTTAGTCTAGAAGATTCGTACACTCTTAAACAAAATCCAAGAGAAACCTTCACTAATTTCTTACAATGATGGAGACAAAGAGCTATTAAAAGCAAGTGGCCTCTTCCTGATGAACAACAAGTGGGAATCACTATAGCCAACCCTGATCCAAATCTATCATTCCACTTGGAAATACAATGTATCACATCATATGATGAGCTTTTTTTCGAGAGCCCTTAACATTGAAAGATCCCTAATCTCACAAGGAAATACTCAAGCTTACAAAGACAACTGTCCTTCAACTAGTTTAAATGAGAAACCTCATGTATGGGCTAAGAACAAAAATGTAAAAAATGACGGTGTGGTAGATGTTAAGGTCATACTAAGTGCTCCTAGACCCAATAACAATCAAGTTGCTAACATCCAACCAACTGTGCAACAAATGGTACCACCTCAGAACAATCAGATCAATAACACCAACTTGCAATAAAGGAAAACTGGTAATAGGAAAAACTATCCCAAATGTAAGTACACATAGTTATTGGAACCCATCGAGACAATCATGAAGAAACTGGTAGAGTCAAATTTGATAACACTTCCTAACTTTGAAAACTACCAAGAACCACAAGAAAATCCATCCTAGTATAATGAGCATGATCTTTCTGACTTTCATAAAATCAAGGACATAAAACAAAAAACTATATGAAACTCAAGAATATCATCCAAGATCTCATAGAGAACAATACCATATCTATAGAGGACCAGCTGGAAACTAGGATCTCAAGATATACAAGACCCCTATGCCCGTAACAAAGTAAACAATAATGGAAAAGCTAAGGATTACACCAATGTTCAACATTCCTATTCCAATGTAGTTTCCTCCTATGATAGCGTTATCACTGTTGTCATCATCAAAGGAGCTATTACAGAATGTGGAATCACCACACGACGTGGAAAAATAATTGTTCAAGGAGTTGTCCTAGCTCAATCTAGGACATAGCCTACTTTGCCCGCATCTAATCCTAGCAAGTATAATCTTGAAGATCAGCTTAAATAGACCCCTGCTTAGATATCAATCTTAAAACTATTAACGTTATCTCTTGCACATAGGGAAATACTAGAAAAATCCTTGTTTGAGTCATCCATTCCTGAGAAAATTGATATTGATCAATTTCAAGCTATGGTAGGGCATATCACCAACCATCTCACCTTCTCTGAGCAAGATTTACCATCACAACCATCTCATAACCATGATTTACACCTTGAGGTTGCCATTCATAAAAATAAGGTCAAAAGAGTCTTGGTAGATGGAGGTGTTGGTTTGAACATTTGTACCCTGCAGTTGATAAAGCATCTAGGCTATTCAAAAGATACTATTGAAAAGACAAAGAGTACCACCATTAGAGCATATGACGACCAAGAATGGGTATCACAAGGAATCATTGCACTTCCAATCCAAATGGGACCTCTTATTTCAGAAACTACATGCCAAGTACTTGATCTTGATCTTCCCTAGAACATACTACTTGGTCGACCTTGGATCCATGCTTTGAAAGCTATAGCCTCAACCTATCATCAGTGTGTGAAGTTTCCTTTTGAAGATAGAGAAATCACTATCCATGGAGATCCTGATCCTTTCTACTACTGCAAGAGCCTTGAAGCCAAATTTTATAAGATCCCACAAATACCCAAAAATGATGGACCTACACCATCAAGCTCATTTATTGACCTATCATCCCTAGCTTCTACCTTAGCATCACACGTTCCAATTGTGAAAAGCATACCTGATGTAAAAGCAGTAATCCAAGATGATGGTTGTGAAAGTTACAAAATATTGAAAGGCACCTTTGTCTGAGGAGAATTACCTATATTTTCTCCTCAATCTCATGGGAAACCAACATCCAGTACCAAAGAACTAGAAACAATCAAGATGGTAGCTACTACCTTCACCAAGTGGGGAGACTTGAATCAAGAAGACGTCAATGAGAAAGATATCTTTAAACTCCTCTATCAAGATGAATGACCTATTCTTGTTCTTCCCATGGAAGATGACAACAAAGGTCTACAACTAATCTAGAGTATGGGATATAATAAGAATGAGAAGCTAGGACAAAATGGCAATGGTTTACTAGAACCCATCATTCCTGAGAAATGACTAAAAAATCTTGCCTTAGGTACTACTAGCAAGGTCACACTTATTGGCAAAGGTATTGTTGCTAAACGAGTAGAAGCTTCCTCTTGGTCACCTACATCACATGATACAACCTTAGATGAATCTCCCCTTGATGTTGTTGAAATATTTGAGAACAACACCCTCTTCATGATATTTGTAACATCCTTTGTCTCAAACAACCAACCAATTGAAATACACCTAGTATACCCGCAAATCATTGACATGGACCAACAAGGACCACCATTTCTAGATTTATTAAAAAATGATGAAGCGATCTCAAAATTCATGGGACTCTGAGACAACCTATCATGGGTAGATCACAAAGCAGGATTCGACATAGAGCTCAATATAGGGGCATACTATGGGGAGACGATTGAATCCTTCAGTCACAAAATAAATGAAATGCAATTAACATGCAGATCCTTGAGTGAAAACCACCTCGTGGCACTCTCTGGTCCCAAAATAGTAAAAATAAAGGATGCACCTGATGGCAAAAACCTCTTTGAGGTGCCCAAGGATGAGGGATTCAATCTCCCCCTTAGTGCAATGCATCCAGAAAAGTCAGCAGTACTAGTAGAAAAGGCTACTCCAGTTAATGTGGGAATAGAAGAAGCACCTAAGATCACCTTTTATGTTGAATCCTTGTTAGACGAAAAACAAAAGAACCTTGCAACATTCCTTAAAGAGAGAAGAGCTAACTTTGCATGGTTATATATGAATATTCCAGATCTTGATCAAGAATTACTTATACATCACTTAGTAGTTTATCCCAATGCCAAAATAGTCAAGCAAAAATTAAGATGCACCCTCGATAGCACTCTTGGTTAAATTGGAACTAAAAAAGCTTCTTAGCATTGGATTCATCTGACCAATAGATTATCCTGAGTGGGTTTCAAACCTGGTACCAATCTCAAAACCCACTTTGAGAATCAGAATATGCATTGATTTTAGAGATTTGACCAAGGTATGTTCAAAGGATAATTTCCCTCTTCCCAACATTGATTTCATTGTGGATTTAACAGTTGGGCATGAAATTTTGTCACTCATGGATGACTTTTCAGGCTACAATCAAATCATAATCACCAAAGAGGATCAACATAAGACTGTCTTTACTTGTCCATGGCAAACCTACTGCTGAAATGTGATGGCATTTGGGTTGAAGAATGCAGGAGCTACCTATCAAAGAGCAATGACCCTCATCTTTCACGACATGATCCACAAAATAGTTGAAGATTATTTGGACTATATTTTGGAAAAATCAAAGAAGAGAAGTGAGCACATACAAGTCCTAGGACCTATCTTTGATAAGCTTGAAAAATACAAGGTACGACTAAATTCAAAAAAGTGTGTGTTCGGGGTCACATCAGGGAAACTTCTTGGCTTCATCATTTCACAAAGAGGGATAGAAATTGATCCAGCAAAGGTAAAATCCATCCTAGACATGGAAATACCACAAACATTGAAACATATGAGAGGATTACAAGGAAGGTTGCAATCCATCAGAAGGTTCATAGCTCAGCTATCAGATAAGATTCGCCCCTTTTCACATCTTCTCCATAAAGGGATAACTTAAAAATGGGATGACAGATGTGATAAAGCTTTCTAGCAGATCAAGGATTATCTACTAATACCTCCAATGCTCATGCCACCGATACCAAACAAGCCATTGATCCTGTACATCTTAGCAATACTAGCAACACTAGGAGCTCTCTTAGCACAACATGATGAAAACAGAAAGGAAAGAGCCATATACTACATTAGTAGAACCTTGGTAGGCTATGAGATGAACTATTCACCCATTGAGAAAGCATGCCTAGTAGTAGTTTCCGCTTCACAAAAGTTCAAGCATTACATGTTGTCACACCAAATCAAGCTCATTGCAAAGATTGATCCGTTAAAATATATGTTATCCAAAGAAACTCTCACAGGATGAATGGAAAAATGGGTAATGATCTTGACAGAGTTTGACATAGAGTATGTGGAGCACAAAGCAATCAAAGGACAAGTGATTGTACACAAATTAGCAGAAACGCCCATCTATGATGAGAACCCTTTGATGTCTAAGTTTCCTGATGAATCAATGTTCCTTAATAATCTCACAGCTCAGTGGAAGATGTACTTTGATGGATCGTTCACCCAACATGGATCAGGAGCCAACATTCTTTTCATCACCCCTCAAGGTGATTGCATCCCAAAATATTATAGGCTATCATTCCCATGTACCAATAATATTGTTGAGTACGAAGCCTTGATCACAGGTCTCAAGATAGCAGTTTAGTGGAAGATACAAGAGATGAAAGTCTATGGAGACTCATAGCTAGTTATCAACCAAGTAAATGATGACTATCAAACTAAAGATGACAAGCTCACTCCTTACAAGAAGATGGTGGAGAATCTCAAAGATCTTTTTATAGACATAACTTTTGAGTAGATTCCTCGCATGAACAATAGAGCAACAGATGCCATGGCAACAATTGGATCACTACTAGACATGTCAAACAACATCCTTCAATGTGTGTTCTTGGTAGAACAGCTTCTCATACCAACTTTCAAAATCCCTGAATCTGAATTCGCATGTCATTGTTGGTCCTAGATCCCCATGGTACCATGAAATCTTTACTTACCTTAATAGAGGAACCCTTCCATCAGACATCACCCCGAACCTTAAAAAGACCTTTTTCAAAAAGGCATCCCAATTTGTGATCCTAGTTGATACCCTTTACTGTTGAAGTATCAAAGGGACATTATTACGATGTCTTAACCAAGAGGAAGCCTTAACTGCTTTAACAGAAGTACACAATGGCATATGTGGGTCCCATTCTAGCGGTATGACCTTAGGTAAGAAACTATTGAGGATGGGGTACTATTGACCAACCATGGAAAAAGAAGCTCATCAGTATGTGCGGAAATGCATCTAGTGTGAACAACATGGGGATCTAATTCATGCTCCAGCTCAAGAATTGCAACCAATGATCACACCATGGCCTTTTTTACAGTGGGGACTTGACCTCATAGGAAAAATCACTCCAACTTCATCCAATGGCCATAAGTTTATCATAACCGCCATTGAATACTTTACTAAGTGGGTTGAAGCCATTTCTATGACCTACATAACGGGAAAGTAGATAGCCAATTTTATCTTTAATTACCTAATTTATCATTATGGTGTACCCCAAACGCTCATCACAAACAATGGAACCCCTTTCAAGAATCAGGATGTGAAAGAGTTGTGCCAAAGATTCAATATCCAACACCGATTCTCTACCACGTACTATCCCCAAGGAAATGGCCAAGTAGAAGCAACAAACAAAAATATCTTGAAAATCCTAAAGAAAATAGTTAATGAAGTTGGTCGTGACTAGCATCTATAGCTAAATATTGCTCTTTCGGCCTACTAAACAAGTATCCACACACCTACAGGTGCAACCCCTTTCTCCCTAGTCTATGGATCAAAAGCCATCTTTCCTATTGAGGTTGAGCTCCCATCATTGTGAGTGTCACTGAAGAATCTGATAACTGAGGAAGAGTACAAAGTGTCTCGACTGAATGAGCTGGAATTTCGGGATGAACGTCATCTTGATGCCCTTAATCACTTGCAAGTATATCAAAACCGACTGAAATGGAGCTATAACAAGAAAATAAAATGTCAGTCATTCCAAGTAGGTGATCTTGTCTTAAAACCAAATCAAAAGAACCTTCCAGATCAAGACAGCGGAGGAAAGTTTGATCCTAACTGGTTGGGTCCCTTTGTCATCACAACAAGCTACAGATTAGGAGCATACCAACTATCCCTGAAGGTGAACCCTTGCAGGAGTCAATCAATAGCTTGCATCTCAAAAAAATTTATGCCTAAACATGAAGGGTGGACATCAAAAAATACAAAAAAATCAAAAAATGATCAAAATCCAAAAAAATGAGAAAAAGGATTGAAAAAAGTAAAGAAAATTTTTGTCCTCTAGTGAAAACCACTTTGGTGGCACTTTGGGAAAGTACCTTGGTGAAAACCTGGCAAACAAGCACCTTGTATAAATAAAGCATCTCCATCTATTCTTTGGCTCTTTTGGCCTATCATTCTTTGCATCGCCATTCATCCCTCATTTCCTTATCATGGCTTGTCATCGTAAGGTATCATGAACTCTTTAGCACTATTTGGCATATCCTCAAGGTCAATTTGTCCTACCTTTTTATCAAAGTAGGCTAACATATCACACTGTGGGCATTTTGTTATGTGTTACAATCAGGTTCTTGTATATCTTGAGGTCATGGGATATCTTATCAGAAAACACCAAAATAATTCATAAAACTTATCCAGAAAATCCAAAAACATTTGCAAAATCATGTATAGTGAAAATCCAAAAATATTCAGAAAATTGTAAAGGTAAAAATCCAAAACATCTAGAAAACATCAAAATCCCTAAAAAGGTTGAACATCAAAAATCTAAAAAAAATGTCTCCTTGTCGAACTACGTTATCTCTGAGATTGAAGGTAGGCAAGGCCATCATTAATGTGCCCCCAAGACACCCTAGGTCAGTCCTTTAGCAATCTATTGTAATTAGTTGTCGTCTCTCATCAGTTCATATCTTTGTCTTGTAAATGGGTCGATTCAATCGAACTACGTTGTCTCTGAGCTTGAACATAGGCAAGGCCATCATTGATGTGCCCCCGAGACACCCTAGGTCAGTCCTTTAGTAGACCATTGTAATTAGTTGTTGTCTCTCGTATGTTCATATCTTTGTCTTGTAAATAGGTCGAGTCATTCAAACTACGTGGTCTCTACGTCTATAACATAGGTAAGGATAATCTTTGATCAGCCCCTAAGACCCCTAGGATAGGTCTTTAGGTTAGGCTCTTGGTCAAAACTCAGAAAATCTTGCAAGAATACCAAAACATCCAAATATTGTGAAAATCCCAAAAACATCTGAATACTCCAAATACTTTGAAAATCCCAAAAACATCAAAAATCTCGAAAATCTGAAAACATCCAAATATTTAGAAAACACGAAAACATTTGAAAATGGAAAATCTAAAAACAATAGAAAACATTCAAAAGACCTAAAAAGCCTCAAATATTCAGAAAACCCTAAATAGCCTTGGAAAATCTGAAAATACTAAACATTCATATAAAGATTCGAAAAGACCAAAAATAGCCTCAAAATATTTCAAAATACCAAAAACATTCAAATATTTTAGAAAATCCAAAACCCATCCATCCCACTCACTTTCACCTGCAATAAACTTTCACCAATAATAAACGATCATCACCTTCACCCTTTGGAAAAACAAGTAGAAGACAAACATAGCAAGTCGTAAAGTGTGAACCTAAAAGTCAAAATCTAAAGTCTAAATCATAGGTAAATGCATCAGTGAAGTTTATGGAAATAGCTCATCTTAGCATCATCATCCCAACATCAAACAACCCTGTGATCAACATGTCCTAGGATGTATCCTTCCTACAATGGACATCAACATTAGATATCACCTCAGCTAAACTTAAAATAGGCAGGAGCTATAGATAACACTAATTGTTTTTCTTTGATCTTTTCTTTTGATTTATCTTAATAACCCATTCCAAGGACCTCTCAATGACGTCTAACAAAATGATTTAGAGAGAAAGGAATGGGGCAACGATCATTATCTTTCATTTGTTGTGCTTATGGATACTCTTGTAAAATAATCTTGGCACATACTTGCTTAGTTGTGTGTAGGAAGGCCATTTGGAGTATGTTGTTGACTATTGTGTATGCTTTGGTCCAATATGTTCTAAGCTTCTAACTTACATTCCAACGTCATTTCCATATGTCAAGTTGTGAACAAGAACTATCCTATCTTATTTTTGGGTCAAAGTCCATTACACTAGATACAATGGTGTCCTAGTTATCAATACCTTGATGCATGTGTCTATGTGTTATATCAAACAATAAGGAACAACAAAAAATCCCAATCTCAAAATGTGAGTACCCATCTTGCATTTCATCCTACATCTTGCATTGTCTTGTCACCATCTCTAATACAGTCTTGATGGATCAAGGACTAGTTGGATCTTTTGAAGCAATCATCATCAGCGACAGTTATTCATCCTTTATTCTTCTATTTTCTCTCCACACTAACCTGGTATCATGGCAGTCAACAAAAACATCATCAATGCATCCATCCTACATCCACAAACCATCAACATACATGCATCTCATAATCATCGCATTCATCAAGATAATCATACATCATAATCATTGCACATCACATCATACATTCTGCATTCTCATTTGAGTTGTGATGAATAATATAGATTTGTTATTCTAAGCATCTTAAATCGTTGTATATCATAAGCATTTGCATCCATACATTCACATACATACATCATCATTGTTGGCCTCCTACAATGATCTAATAACTAAGCCCTTACAGTTGTGATTCAGAGATTGGACATCTAACCTGAATAGCTATCTCAATCATCATGAAGGTTCATTTAACTTGTCAACCCAGGGACGTGAACTTGAAATGGGTCAGCATAGTATGTGTACTAAGGATCCAAAGTAGCCACATTCATCCTACAACTAAGAAAGAAACAATGTTGAAAGTAAATTGCTTGGAAAGAAATAACCTAAGTGCTAAGCATCAACCAAAAACTATACTAAGCTGAAATGCATGACATAAATGAAAATATGAGTGAACAAATAGGAAACTACCCTGCCTGCTTTGGCTGCAAGAACAATCACAAAATGGAATTCTAATGGTTGGAGAAACAGTAAGTGCCAGATTCTTAACTAATTACTGAACAGAAAGTAGCGACTAAGCCAAACGATGGAATGCTCACCAAGTGGGCCCCCTTGGATGAGTATTCCTTAAGAAAAATGTAAACTCAGATGCATGAACTTATAACTTCATTTTATTCATTGGAAAACACAAGTATAATAGAGCAGCATATTTGTATTACAGAAAAACTAAGAATGTGAGTACATCATCAGAATAAGAAACCTCTTTTGAAAGAGCATATGAGTCTTATTTATAGGAAGAAAGGCTACTAACTAATCACCTATCAAGGCAATCAACTCCAACAGATTAGGAGGACACCACTTTAGGGAAAGCATAGAAAGTGGAGAGGCGGTTATGCATGCACAAAATCTGGTCAAGCATGTTTTCCTTAAAACATAGTTAGCACAACAGTAACTCCTATACTCGCTCAACAGACAATTAAGACCATTTACAAGGTGGTTACAATTTCAATTTGAATGAGGAATCTCCTACTATCGAGAGTCTTCCCTCCATTGACCTTTGAATGATCACCTTGTTGACCATTATGGCGAATGACCAACTGGCAGAATCTTCTTCAATTTTGTAGGCTACTAATTATATCTACATAACAATATTAGTATGCACAAAAATTGCATATCCATAACTATCTTAAAGTATCATTCATTAATCCACATGTAAAATCAACACAGATAGTTCATATAGCATGTCAATGTCATTAAAGATCACAAAAAATAAGCTTATGCCCAATGTTTATGGTTTTGAGGAAATATTATAAAAAGGTCAGCACCCAAGTATCAAATTCTATGACAACAATAGAAAATAGACAATAAACTTCGATCAAAATTGAGTCACAAACTGGACTCATCATTCCCCCCAACCTAAGGCTTTGTTGGTCCTCCAATAGAGGAAGGGTTGTTCTTTTGCTTAGTTAATGCCCTGAAATTTGCAACTGCTAGCTACCCGACATTAGTTCTTGTTGTGCGTGAATTAGGATCCCAATAGAACCCTTGTTGTCTATCCAATCTGCTCCATCTCTATCTCTCTGCAACTATATCATACTGGTAATGTCTAAAATTTGGTACAAGCCATAATAGGATAGGTGGCTGAAAAGTTAGTGGGAGCCAAAATTGTCCCTTTTCCCTTCCAATCTATATATATCTATCAACTCTCTTAAGTGTTGCAGGATAGTTCTGCATAGAGTGAGGCTCAGCTTGTTTTAACTCATCAGTTAGGTTGTTCCACCTTTGTGACAAGTATACCATCACAGATTCCCCTTTGGTTTTTGCTACCTCCTCATATTCTTTATAAACTGCTTCTCTCTCAGGCAGGATCCTACTGCCATAGCTTGGTCTATAAAGAATTTTGTGTCAATCCATGAAAATGTCCCTTGAATTTCTAGATTCAGCCCTGATGGATAGGGGAGTGTTGGATTCAATTTGTCTATGAGTCCTGAACGGTTGTCCCGAACTAACCTCATTTTGTATCCAAGACATGAATACCCTTAATTGGACACCCCAACATATAACAATGGATTCCAATCATGGTCTTGGGTCACAGTATAATTATGCAAATAGAATTCACACAACAAATTCTTCATTTCAGGAGGAGCAATTCGATAAGCATTGAAAAATTTAAGAGGAGTCTCAATGGAAGGATTCAAACCTGAAACAATCCTTGCTAGTTTAAAAGAAAGATGCTTCTCCTTCAAATACAGGACATAGACTCTTGGATGAGTCCTGTACTCTAATATTTGAGGTACTAGAGTTGCCATATTATCCACTTTCTCCTTTAAAGCAGAAATTTTTGCATTCTTATCTTCAATTTCTTCATCTCTCTTTGGAATTTCCTTCTTCAACCTACGTTTCTCCTCTTTCCATTCTTCTTCCCTCCTCTGTATCTCTTTCCATAAATTCATAGCTACCATGTGTATTGAAAAATCAGAGGGCCTATGTATTCCTACCAGAATTTTTCCTGGCACTGTTGCTTGCTCTTCATGTGGCCCATGCTGCAGGGATCCTATTTGTTCAGCCAATTCTGATTGCAGGGGTGTTGATTGTTCTCCCAGCTTTGGTTATAAGGCCTCTTGTTCTTGCTCTTTATGTAGGAACTCTTGATTCTACTCTTGTTGCAAGAGTTCCTGATTCTCCTCAAACTCTTGGCTCTCAACTTGTTTAGCGATGGAAGCAAGGTTTGTCAATGTTACATTTGTTGCTTCCTCAAATATGTCCCTTTCCTCAACATTCACCTACCCGATTGGGGCTTTTGTGTCCTCTTGTGATGTTTCTCTAGTCCTAGAGCTTTCCTGTGGAGACACACCAAAGGTTGGACTAGCTGGTGTTGATTTTCTAGGAGGGCTCTCATGTTCTTCTTCAGCTACAGGAAGAATAGTGTCAGCCTTCCATTTTTTAGAGCTTGGCACTTTCTTTCCTACAATTTTCTTTTTAGCTTTACCCTTCCTTATTTCTACCTCTTTCTTTTGTGCCCTAGTTCGAATTAGGATGCTAGGGGGAACATCATCATCAGAATTTGAAGAGGAACTCTCTTTGTCTGAATGCTCTACCTCAGAAGAGATAATTTCTATGGTTTGTTCAACTGCAAGAGGGTTTACACAAGGGCCTATGCTAGAAGTTGAGGCACCAAGAGTGGCTTCAGCCATGCTCAATCTTCTACTAGCCCTACGAGGTTGAGGCAAAACCCTAGGTCACAAATGCTCAGGTCTAATTTGAACAACATTTAAGAATTCTTCCCAAGTCATGTCAGACACATCATGCAGAGACTTTTCAACTAACAATTTGATCAAACAATGGTGGGAAACAGAATTATCCCTACCTTTTTGGGTCTTGAATTCTATGATTGATAGAAGGTGGTATAGCACATTTGGCACATTCATTCTTATCCCGTGCCTCATATGATTTAGAAGTTTGAAGTGCACAGAATGTAGGTTTGATTGACAACCTTCACAGGCAATGTACTTCACAACATGAACAGATAATTGCTTCCATAGCTCAGGCAGAGAGGTTCTTTCTGCACCCTATTTGTCCACACTTAATGGAGGGTCACTAGGTTCTATGAATTCAGCCCTAGCTGACCTGGCATCTTTGGAAGTAGGGTAATTTTCACCATCAACAGGCAACCCTGTAACTTCTGTTATTCTTTCTTCAGTAGCCATTACTTCTAACCCTTTTACTATGGCCTTTCCTTCAGACAGTTTCTGGGAAAATTCCAATGCAACATCTTCATTAAAACCATTCATCTTTAGGAAATAATCTAACCACCCACAATTTCTAAACTTGGCCAAGCTAGGTGCATCCCACAATAATGTATCATGAATTGTGGGTTCATTTTGAATTAACCCACCTCCCATAGTTTAGTTGTCTACAATCAAACAATCGCTCTACAAAGTTTCTCTTCCTGCAATCCTCGTATGAAAACTAAACTTCTTCCTGCAATGCTGTGAAATTTCCAATGCCAGTGTCTGAATTTTACCTTTTTGGCTTAAGATTATGACGGGAGCAATAAAGGAAATAAAGGTTATGATCAAGAAAAATGGTGGCGGTTGATATTGCCTCACACATGCGAGTCGTCATCTCACTCGGAATTCAAATCAGCTCAATTTAAACTTTGATGACGTGAACCAATATGGACAGACATGTGGACATCGTATTCACACTTCCCCCCCAACCTAAATTTGAGCATGTGTCCTCACATGTGTGATAGTTATGACAATTTGATAGGGCAGGTAATAATGACATGCTATGGAGAATGTCTATATTAATTTATAGCAATTAAATGAATGTACTAAAAGACAATTAAGAGATAACAACTTAATGCACACGTACCTGAATTCTTAGAATATCTGTTACAAAGATTATGGAGAAAGTATCAGTCACCTTTTAAGAGGTCAGTTGAGCAATTAATGAAAGTGGATTGGAATGGGGTGAAGTGATGATGGAATGAAGTGAAATTATGGAGGCATGATGAAAGAGAGAGAAAGGTGGAAATGGATGGGCGGATGGGTGAAGAAGTGGACCCCCGCAAAAAATGGAAGTATTTATTATTACAAGTTATGTACCTTAGTTAGCCAGAAGGAGGGACATTAGGTCTGCTTCCTTCGGCTACAAGAAAATTGAGTGTTGCATGTTCAGTGAATTGTTGCAGGAATTCCTCCTTGGAATTTGGCTTGTGATACAATCTGAGGCGATGACCATTGACAAGCACCCTAAATTTGACAAGGTCAATGGTGGTGAGCTAACAACACCATTGGGGAAGACTTCAACAACCTCATACGGTCCTAGCCACCTTGTTTGCAATTTTTCTATATTATCTTTATACCTTGAGTCGTAGAGAAAGGCCCAATCTCTTGGCTAGAATTTCTTGTCCTTGATGAACTTGTCATGCCACTTTATTCTTTGATTTTACACTACCTTTGTATGATGCAAGGTTGCCTTCCTCATTTCATCCAATGCATTGAGTTGCATGATTCTATCTCTTTGTGCTTTAGAGATATCCATCCCCAAGTCTATTACAATTCTAAAAGTCTTATGCTCAAATTCAATGGGCATCATAAATTTCATTCCATATAGCAACTCAAAAGGAGTGAAGCATGTTGTTGTTTTCTAGGTTGTTCTATAGATCCAGACAACTTTTGGCAGCCTGTTTTCCCAATCCTTCTTATGAATAGCCACTATTTTGGTCAGAATTGCTTCAATTTCCCTGTTAGTCACCTCAACTTGGCCATTGGCCTGAGGGTGATAAGGAGTGGACTTCCTATGCCTTATGTTGTACTCATTGACTAGTGTTGCAACAAGGGTTGAGGTGAATTGAGTCCCTTGATCAGTCACTATCTCTCTTGGAACCCCATATCGTGTGAAAATCTCCTCATAAAGAAATTTAGCAACCTTATTATAGCTTGCATGCTTCATGGCCTTAACTTCTACCCATTTGGTTACATAATCAATGCATACTAAGATATAGGATTTACCATTGGATGGAGGATGAATGGGTCCTACAAAATCTAATCCCCACTTGTCAAATGGAGTGATTACTACCTAAGGGTAAAGGGCCATCTCATCAAATTTGGTTGGCTTGCCCATCCTTTGGCATCTATCACACTTTCTTGTATATCTCCTTGCATCCTTGTGGAGTGTTGGCTAGTAATATCATGTATTCAGAACCTTCATCATTGTTCTCTTGGCTGCAAAATGCCCTCCACATGGTTCATTGTGGTATGCATGCAAAATATTATATGTCTCATCTTCCCTCACTCATCTCCTCATGACGTGGTCTAACTCAGTGTAAAACAAACACCCTGCAATCCATGAAAAATTAAATGACTTTTCAATTAATACCCTTCTCTCATTTAGAGAGAAGTGGGGAGGAACTCTCCCTATGACTAGATAGTTAGCTATGTCAGCATACCATGGTGTTTGCACACTAATGGAAAATAAGTGCTCATCAGGGAAAGAGTCATTTATGACCTGATTGTCCTCTGATGTACTCAACCTTGAAAGAAAGTCTGCAACAACATTGGCCTTCCTTGGTTTATCTACAATGGTTATGTCAAACTCTTGCATTAGCAATAACCATCTTTCTAACCTACCTGATATTAAAGGTTTATTCATGAGATACCTAATGGTTACATGGTTGGTGTGCACAAAGATTTGATAGCCTATTATGCAGTTCTTGAATTTGTTGAGGGCATAGATTATTGCCAGCATTTCTTTTTTTGTCAATGTATAGTTGAATTAAGCTCCTTGCAAGTTTTTGCTAACAAAATAAATAGCATTTTCAATAGCTGCTTCTTTCTATCCCAGGACTACTCCTATGGCATAGTTTGATGCATCTATTTGGATGTGGAAAGGAAGCTCCCAATTAGTACCTTTGAGTACAGGATCATGAGTCAAAGCTACCTTCAAATCAGAAAATGCCTTATCACAGTCTTCTGTCCACTGGAATTCAACATCCTTAGTGAGAAGAGCATACAATGGTGCTGCTATTTTGCTGAAATCCTTGATGAAACGCCTGTAGTAGCCTACATGACCCAAGAAACTCCTAACATCTTTTTTTTTTGTAAGTATAGGCAGATTAGTGATCACCTCAATCTTTGTAGGATCTACTTGAATTCCTTTGTGAGAGATGTAGTGGCCAAGGACTACACCTTCCTGCATCATCATGAAGCACTTTTCACTATTTAAAGATAGATTGTGTTCTTCACATCTCTTTAATACTCTCCTAAGATTCTCCAATGCTTTATTGAAATCAGAACCATAGGTGGTAAAGTCATCCATATAAATTTTCATGCAATCATAAGAGATGTCTGAAAATATGCTAATGACTGCCCTCTGAAAAGTTGCAGGTGCATTGCATAAGCCAAATGGAAGTACTAAGTAGGAATAGGTCTCCCATGGATAGGTAAAGGTGGTCTTATCCTGGTCCTCAGGTGCAATTTGGATCTGGTTATACCCATTGAATCCATCTAGAAAAGAAAAGTATTGCTTTCCTGCAAGTGAGTCCAAAACTTGATCTGTGAAAGGTAAGGGAAAATGGTTTTTTTTTGTGGAAGCATTGAGTTCCTTGTAATCAACAAAAACTTTCCACTTCCCTCCCTTTTTGGGTACAATCACTAATGGAGACACCCACTGGCTATTTGAAATGTGGTAGATAAATCCTAAATCTAACAATTTATGTAGTTCCCCTTTTACAATTTCTCTTAGTGTAGGGTTAATTCTTCTTTGTGGTTGTATCACTAGGGTACAATCATCTTTGATGTAAATCCTATGAGTGCAAAGCTTAGGTTCCAAGCCCTTCATATCATGATAGTCCCACACAAATGCATGTTGGTGGGTTCTCAGTAACTTTGTCAATGACAACTATTGTTCTTCACTCAATTTGTTGTTAATATTTAGATATTTTCCTTTTAACACTTGCACTTGTGTAGTTATCTCTACCATAGTTGCTTCACTAATGTTTGGTACTTTGAGTTCATGTGGCAGCAATGTATGAGACATACATGTTGTTGTAGTATGTTCTACTGTAGGAAGAGCGGGCAGAAGGGTCTTTTCTGGATCACTAGAATGAGAGGATGATGCTTCCTCTATTTTACAATGATTATGAATTATGTTAGACAATACTTCATCTTCCTCTTGAATTTGCATGAAATAGCTTCCGCCTAACATCATAAGTTGTGCCACAAAATTAACTTTCTCGGCCTCTTCACCAACATGTGGCCATAGAGTATTATCCATGTCATGGGATGGCTGAGCTGGAGGGTAGAGAACAAGATTTTTGGTGTTGTTTCCATCAAAAATGGTCATGTCCCTTGTCCTACATCCAATATAGGCATCTATTGTTGCTAACCATGGCCTTCCAATAATAATGGGGTACCCGCCTAGTGTGGCTTTAGGAGAAAGAATCATGAAATTTGTTGGGTATTCCCATGAGTCTAGAGTTACCACAAGGTCCTCTACTATCCCATTAGGTTTAATAGTGGAACTATCAGCAAGTTGCAGGATAGTAGGAGTAGGTCTCATGCTTGCAACATTTAGTTGCTACAGGATATCCTTGGTCATTACATTTATTACTGCTCCCAAGTCAATTAGAGCATTTCTTATTTGGACCCCATTTATGACAACTCCTACCATAGGGCTCCCTGGGTCACTATATTTGGGAACAATCACTTTCCCAAGCATAATGTCAGCTAGTTGTCCCACCACATGAACCGTAGTGGGGTCTTTCTTCTTCCTGACTGGCTTCTTAAGGCATGCTTCCTTGATTGCCTTGCCATAGATTGGAACATCTTTTGTGACCTAAAATAGAGGTATCTGGACACATATATGCTTCAACTGATCTAAAATTTCAAACGTTGGTTCCTCCCTCTCTTCCTTTTGTTTCACAGTTTCCAGCCTCTAGAGAAATGGTGGTTTTAGTTTAGTTTGCTTGACTGGGGCTGGTTCTGGATTCTTAGGAGCACTTGGTTGAATGGGGGTATTCAGAGGCTCCTCTTCTTCCACAGGAAGCTCAGTGATAATGGGTGTGGAAGGAGTTGGAAAAGTAGTTCCTAAACGCAAGTGGATGTCACTTACACTCACAACATATGCAGGGAGTTGATTTGGATCGCGGAGTATATTGGTTGCTATTGTGGTTTGTTATTTAGGTTGGGTATGGGTTGAGCTAGTAGCAGACTAGGTTTAGGTGCATTTGAACTTGAGCTAGTAGGAGGAAGCATTATAGTAGGTTTCTGGGGCTGAGAAGGTGGCTGCATGTAGCTATTTGTCTAGTTTGGCCATTGTTGTCCTCCCCTCCATTGATTTGTTTGATGCCAATTTCCTTGAAATTTTTGCCAATTTTCCTGAGGTTGTTGCCATTGGGGTGGAGATTTTTGGTGATTAGGCCAAGTATTTGGAGGGTTACTCCGAGGTTGTGGTGGATATCCTCCATAATTGGATGGATATGGGGGCTACCATTGGTTACCAAATGAATAAGAATTAAAATATGACCCCGTAAAAGAGAGTGGATCTGGTGGCATACCTTGTCTTGGATCCCATGGAATTCTTTGTGCAACATAGTAGACTTGATCTTCTTCAACCTAGATTGGCTTGAACTCAGGTGAAATCTGCTTACTTTCAATATTAGCTACCATCTTGCATCTGCAGTCCTTCTTTTGTCTGCAATGAGGGCAATATTCTACCAACATTGCCTCTACCTCCTCTTGTTTCTTTTTGTCCTAAAGTGTATCTAGTTGAGTAGCCAGATTGTTTATGATGTCTTGCTTGAAGTCTACCAACAAGTGAGTAATCTCCATTCTTGAAACTCAACTGGTAGATGACTTACCCATAGAAGATTGGTAAGCTCTCCCTTTCTTTGAAGCTGCCCTAGAGAAGTTCTAGCATATCTTCTTGATATCCTCCCAAGGAACTTGGGAGATATCACCTCCTCCCATCAGGTCCAAGGGGTATCAATGCAGTTGTCATTAATTCCTCTCAAGAAAAGCAGATTTTGTGATTCTTCATTGAGTGTATGATGTGGATATTTATGTAGACAAAACAAAAACCTTGCAATGTAATCCTACAAGCTCTCATCTTCCTTTTGTTGCATCCTAAAAATGTCATCTCCTCTCATGTCACTGCCCCTGCAATACTCCTTGTATTTCTCAAGGAACTTTGTCTTCATATCCTCCCAAGTCTCCACAATATTTTTGCCTAAGCTCATGAACCATCTTAATGCAGCTTCTTTTAGGGTGGTAGGGAATAGCTTAAGCCTATGGGCATCAGTGGTATAGTCATAACTCCTATATAGTATATAAAACTCGAACAAGAAAGTATTAGGATCCTCTGTGACAAGTCCATAGAACTTAGGAAGGAATGGAGTAGGGATATTTTTGAGGTTGTCAACTTCATTTTGATGAGCAATGGGGAAAGTAAAAGCTAGTTGGTTAGGTATGTTTCTATTTGCATCACCCATGCCTACCTGATGTAGTTCCAAAGAAAAGGAATTTTCAAGTTGATTTTGGTCTTCAGAGGAAATTTCAGAACTGGTCAAATCAAGGAATGCATCAACAAAGGGGTGTGGATCTTCTTCTTCTTCTCTTGGCAGATTTTGATGCTCAACTAGCTAGAATAGATTGGGGTTATTAGAAAGGAATCTCCCATGTGCATCTATCCTCCTTCCTCTATGCATACGATATCAACTCACTATCAGCTAGCTCACATAAAGAATTGGAAAAGAATGGTGGATCATTACTTTCCTAAATGAGGGGTTTACTAAGAAAAAAAATTTAGAAATACTACAGCAAGAAAAAATATCAATGACTCCAAAGAGCTCCCTAGTTTGACACCATCCCCGGCAACGGCGCCAAAAATGTTGGCCTCCTACAATGATCTAATAACTAAGCCCTTATAGTTGTGATTCAGAGATTGGACATCTAACCTGAATAGCTATCTTAATCATCATGAAGGTGCATTTAACTTGTCAACCTAGGGACATGAACTTGAAATGGATCGGCATAGTATGTGCACTAAGGATCCAAAGTAGCCACATTCATCCTACAGCTAAGAAAGACACAATGTTGAAAGTAAATTGCTTGGAAAGAAATAACATAAGTGTTGAGCATCAACCAACAACTATACTAAGTTGAAATGCATGACAAATGAAAATCTAAGCGAATAAATAGGAAACTACTTTGTCTGCTTTGGTTGTAGGAACAATCACAGAATGGAATTGTAGTGGTTGCAGGAATAGTCAGTGCCAGATTCTTAACTAATTACTTAACAGAAAGTAACAACTAAGCTAGAGGATGGAATGCTCATCAAGTGGGCCCCCTTGGATGATTATTCCTTAAGAAAAATGTAAACTCAGATTCACAAACTTATAACTTCATTTTATTCATTGGAAAACACAAGTACAATAGAGCAGCATAAATGTATTTAAAAAAAACTAAGAATGTGAGTACATCATCAGATTAAGCAACCTCTTTTGAAGGAGCGTCTAAGTCTTATTTATAGGAAGAAAGGCTACTAACTAATCACCTAGCAAGGAGGTCAACTCAAATATATTAGGAGGACGCCACTTTAGGGAAAGCATAGAAAGTGGAGAGGTGGTTACGCATGTGTGGAATCTGGTCAAGTATGTTTTCCTTAACGCAAATTTAGCACAACAGTAATGCCTATATTCACTCAACAGACAATTAAGACCATTTACAAGGTGGTCACAATTTTTATTTGAATGAGGAATCTCTAACCGTCGAGAGTCTTCCCTCCATTAACCTTTGAATGATCACCTTGTTGACCATTATGGTGAATGACCAGCTAGCAGAATCTTCAATTTTGTAGGCTGCTAATTATATCTGCATAACAATATTAGTATGTACAAAAATTGCATATCCATAACTATCTTAAAGTATCATTCATTAACCCACATGTATAATCAACACAGATAGTTCATATAGCAGTCAATGTCATTAAAGATCACAAAAAATAAGCTTATGCCCAATGTTTATGGTTTTGAGGAAATATTATAACAAGGTCAGCATCCAAGTATCAAAGTCTTTGACAACAATAGAAAATAGAAAATAAACTTCTATCAAAATTGAGTCATAAACTGGACTCATCAATCATCATAACATGCAAGGAAAATATACAAAAAGAAATGCATCCATATCATTTGCATCCATAACATTTGCATATCATAATCATCCATCCATGTCATATTGTGAAAAGATAATGAAAAAGAATATAACATTTCATCCATCATGATCATCACATATCACATAGGCATAAAAGTAAAGTGCATCCATACATGATTATATATAAGCATCCATACATCATCCATACATGAAATAAAGTGAACACATCATCACATAAATCATCTGTATCTGTATCATATATATATATATATATATAAATGTGTCATGGTGCAAAATCTGGATTAGTGTATGTACATTGATGAAAATTACAATATCCACGAGGCTATCAAAAAGGAGCCCATGAATGTATATCAGTATAAAGAATGGGGAAAAATAAAAAAGTGTTTGTATATCAAAAAGCTAGCCCTGGTGGCTGCTACCCTCTCCATCCTGCCACTCAGGTTGATCCTCTGCACAAGGATGTGTGTCACTGCGTTGTGAAAAATCAGGCTAATGAAGAGCCGCTAGAACATCCCTGTGATAGTGTTGTCTATAGTACGTAGCCTCTGTGATAGCCTCTCTATATAACTACACTGACATGGTCTGACCATGTGTGGCTGCCACCATAACCTCAATCTACTATTGCCTAGCCACCTCCTGATCTCTATCTTTGGTGACAGTTTGTACTCTATGCAATGTCGCATCTCTCTCGGTTGTCACCACGATCACCTACTACTAAGCCTAGTCTCACTCAGCAGTCAAAGCCAAAACCTACTGGCAGGCCTGGTCCCGCTCACTTGTCAAAGCCTACATCTGTTGTATCTGAGCATCCTACACATCTAATGGTGGTGGTGGTGGCCCTGATTGTTGCTACACTACTAGAGGCTGCTAAGGGGGCTACTACTATACAACCAGAATAGCCCCTAGAACTTGTCCATCATGGCCATCTTGGTCACCCTGTCCCCTGCCCCTGGCACCTCTACCTCACGGTCTCCCTCTAGGAGGAGCACCTATTGGATTTGTAAGTCACCTCAAAGGGAGGAACCATGCATCATAAGCTAGAGTGGTCTGTGCAATGGGATGACCTTGATCATATGCCCAAGCTGGGAAACCAATTAATGGAAGCTGTCAACGGCCTCTAGGGCTAGAATCGCCAGTCCCCATGTGGGAACCTCTCTAGCTGATCTCGCAAAAATAGCCCTATAGGAATCATTGAGCCTGTCATGTACATCATCAAACTATCTAGCTACCCTGTCAAAAAGGTATCACTCAATCATGGTATGCTCCCGACCTTGCATGTAACGGGTCTTTCTGGAAAAGTAAATTTGTTGTACATCATCAATCCATGCCAACATCTGAATCCATGAGCACCAGTGGAAAATGATCATATCATCAATCACCCATCTCCAGTACAGCAGCCCAATTTGTCCAGTGTGCTTAAGTGTGATGGCACCTTGATATCTCCATATGATGGGATCATCTAGCTCCACATCTTCTATCTATATAATGGGCTGAAGAATGACAATGTGCTCCAATGCCCAGATGTGAAGGAGAGTAACACCTGCACCGATGGATCTCTCATCGTAGTAAACAAAGTCATGTAAATCATGGTATAGGGAGGCCAGCATCACGAGCCCCCATGCAAAAAGAGTCCTCCTATACAGCATCTGCTACCATGCCAAACCCCATCCAGGATTGAACAATCATTTGTGTCTGTCCGGAGCCACCAAACTTGAAATGATGGTTGCAACAATCAATCTGAAGGTCGGCACATGAACTCTATATGTCTCTAAATCAATCTGTGATGTGACCAATGTAATCTAGTCCATCTCCATCACCTCTAGATAAGCATCGAATCCGACATTGGGGTCATAAATCACACATTCACCGTGGATAGGCAACTGCAATATCCATCACACATCATCCAAGGTAACTGTCGCCTCCCCCATTGGAAGGTGGAAGGACGAGGTTTCACTATGCCATCTCTCGCACAACACTGTCATCATAGCCAAGTGGGTCCTAACAACTGGTGTGTATGCAATATACCACAATATGATCCCTCCTAGGTGCTCCTGGTGCAACTTTGAAAGATCACCCAATCCCTCAAGTACTATTGATCTATACTCCCTCGACATCAATGGTGGGAAGACCTCTTGCACCCACGAAGCACATGGTGTCAAGAAATCATCACAATTTGAAGTTATTTGGAATTTCCAGCTCAAAAATCATAATAGCGTCGCTATATTCAAAATTCAAATAGCGATGCCCGATGCATTTCAAATTTAAAAGAGCGTCGCCAGACAAGCTGGTGTCATGATTTAGACTTTGGCGTGACCTAACCCTAACGTTTAAATCAGCAAGTGTGTCGCTGAATAAACTCATGTTGCCATATAAAATTTGAAACCCTAATTTCAAATTGGAAGAAGCATCGCCATAGACATTGTGTCACTATATATCATTTGGGTGTCGCCAATTTAAGTTTGGGCATCACTATATAATGACACCGCCAAAATCTAAATTCTAATGCATAATAAATGCATCAAAATTTCAAATTTCAAATCAAGTTTTGAATCACATACTAGTGGTCTTGCCCCTAAAAGCTGCTAGAACTCACAAACTTGATCAGAGATGTGTCGGGGAAGCTCACAACGTGCCATTTCATCAAAGGGTCAGAGCTCAAATCACAAGAATTTCTTAAGTGTGAATGCACAAATGAATTGAAAATGACCCCTCTTGGCCTATTTAAGCTACAAAAATAGGGATTTTTGCCCTAATTTAACCTTAATAATGGAGTTTATTATAATTTTCACCAATTTTTCCAATCTGGACCTAATTTTGCATTGTTTTTTGCATTTTTGGCATTATTCTTGCATCTTGAAACCTTTCTAGACCCTTGGGGCAGCTTTTGAATCTTTATCGAGAAATCAACCCAAAATTCAAAATTTTCGCCCAATTTCTTGAGGGGGCAGGGAGTTAGTTTTATCCTTCCATTGGGGCATCTAAAAAATCAAAAAAAAAATATGATTTAAGCAGTAGTTTTAATCTGAAAAGCGTTGTTCTTTAAACTGAAGCAGCAAGTAACTCGCTTCAAAGAGGGCAAAAATGTAGACATTGAAAAATGTCCTAATCAATGTCATACACCTGAATCAGATTTATTAACATCATTTCCTCTTCATCCATCCTATTTTCACTTAATTGATTTAATTAGCCTAGCTAATTAATTAATTGCATCATTTTCATCCATTTGGCCTAATTAATTAAATTGGGTTAATTCATATTTTTTCGTACTAACATTTCATCTCATTAAATTAAATAAATCAAAATATTTAATTGAATCTCCTAAGTCATCTTATTTAATTAAATAACCCTAAGTTATTTAATTAAATATCATTTCACCCCTGCCCTATCTCTTAATTCTTCTAATTTAATAAATATCTCTTAATTCTTCTAATTCCCTAAATTGCATAAATTAAACCTTGTTTAATTAGCAATTAAACTAATTTCCCTCTAATCAAAGGGAATATTCCCATGGAATATTCTTTATCCTTTTTTGCACAATTAAAATTGTTTTAATTTGTAAAATACCTTTTTCCTCACCCTAAAAGAATATTCTAAGGAATATTCCCTCTCTAATCAACTCACTTGGCTTCTTGGACAAGCTAAACCCTTTAACCTCTTTAGCAAGTTACCTTTGACCTATGTGAGCAGGTCAAAAGTGTGTTTGTTTAAGGCAAGTGTGAGCCCTTGATTAACTTTCATCATGCATTCTCATTCATTGATGAGAATCCATGATCCATGCCTCTCATCCCCTTCATCTTGAACAGATTAAGCTTTTTGATCTTAACCATCCATTCCTCATTTGCTCTCCTATAAATAGATCACTATTTGGAGATAAATGGATCCATATTTTATTGCAAACTTATGCTGTTGAATTTACTCACATACACACTCATCTTTTTACTCACTATTTATCTTGTTTTAGTTCATTTTAGTTGCATATTAATTTCAAGCTTTCATTAATGACTTCCATGCATCCATCTTAGTTTGTAAATAAATTAGGGTTTTCATCTTTTAGCATAATTTTAGCTTAGATTATCTTAGAAATTGCATAATTAGATCATTTATAGAAAAATCATGGTAACTTAGCTTGCATCATATTCATTTTAGCATAATTTAGGTTTTCACACATCAAACACCATGGTTTCATCGATTCTCTTCCATAGAATCAACTAAAACAAGCTCACAAATCATGGGATTGGGAAAGAGTCGTCATTCCACATTAACATGACACCAATTCCACAACAAGATAAATTGTGAATGGATTAGAATAGATATTTTAACAGCTTTCATAATTTAGTATGTTAGGTTTTGATGAAATGTTTAGTTTTAATTTTGTTTGATCAATCTTGTTGAGATTTGAGTATTGGTGGCTTCGTTATACTTCGATTCTTCATGGATCAAGCGTAATTCAACCCATATTGGTATTCTTGCATCGACATATATGAATAGTGGATGGGGAGTGGAGTTGATGGGACAGAAACGCCAAGCATGAGCTAGCGATTTGACAGCTTGAAGTAGTTGAAATGATAGCGGGCAATAAAAGAATTATCTCATGTTTTTACATGAAATGGTGGGTATGAGACATGAATATATTTGAAATGAATGAATGCAATCTTGCCAATATTTAGGGTGCCAAATGCATTGAATATTCACTCGGTCATCAGTTGTGGCTACAAGCACCTATAGTGTTAGGTCCCATTCTGAACATTGACAGTGTGAAGCTACAAGTCCCCTCAGCATCAGGGCCCTTGTGAACATTGATAACAGGTTCCTTGGAAGATATTATGAACATCATTATAAGTGTGCAGTGTGTTCATGAATAATGTGTTGTGTGTGCAGGTGGTTTTAAAGTATGAGAAATTATGCCTAGGTTATTTTAGGGATCGAGTTGTGTAGCTCAACCTGTGGATCACCAAATGTGTTGGGTATGTCCCGTAGTACTAATGTAGGACTCTGTGAATCAATTTTTGTTTTAGGTTCACTGTGAGCACCATATTGTTGAATCAATGAAAAGATGAATTCATCATGTTACATTGGTTTCTTGTATAACTTCAATATGTGGCCATTAACAAGAAGTGAGAACCGGGTTGCATCAATGGTATGCAACTGTAATTCTCCATTAGGGTAAACCTTGCTAATCTCATAAGGGCCCAACCACTAAGACTATAATTTTCCCTTAAAATATTTATACCTTGAGTCATCTAACAGAGCCCAATCTCCTTCAGTAAACTCTTTTGCCTTTTATGTACTGATCATTCCATTTCATTCACTACTAATGTATCACCTCTATATGATGGACTGCTTCCATTCTTATCTCATCCAACCCATTCAAAGAATGTAACCTTTCCTTTTATGCTTTTGTTAAATCCATTCCCAACTCTACTATTGTCCTCAATGTTTTATATTCAAATTCAATAGGCAATACTGTTATTTTTCCATAAACCAGTTCATAAGGGGTAAAACCTGTTGTTGTCTTCCATGTGGTTCTATATTCCCAAACAACTTCTAGTAATCTGGATACCCAATCTCTCCTATGAAGCTATACTATTTTTGTCAATATATTTTCAATCTCCCTATCGGTGACCTCTACTTGACCATTAGCTTGAGGATGATATGGGGTAGATTTCTTATGTCTAGTCTGATACTCTTCCACCAATTTGGCAATTAGTTTTGATGTGAATTGTGGTCCTTGATCAATCACTATCTCTTTAGGTACACCATACCTAGTGAAGATCTCCTCATATAAGAATTTTGCTACATTGCCATCTCTAGCAAACTGCAAGGCTTTTACCTCTACCCATTTGGTTAAGTAGTTAGTGCATACCAATATGTATTCCTTGTTATTTAAACTAGGAGAGATAGGTCCAATAAAATATAGCCCCCATTTATTAAAAGGAGCTAGTGCTAGTTGGGGTTGTAAAGGTATTTTATCACTTTGTGTTGGTCTCCCCATTCTCTGGCATCGATCACAGCTTCTAGTATACTTAACAAAGGCTTTATGTAGGGTTGACTAGTAATATCATGTTGTCAAGATCTTGAAGGTTGTCCTCTTGGTTGAAAAATGTCCACTGCAGGGTTCATCATGGCATGTTTTCAATATATCAAACACTTCATCCTCCCTGATACATTTTCTCATAATGTTATCTGGGACAGTGTAAAATAAAAAACTAGAAATCCAAGAATAAGCGAAGCACTTGTGAACTAATTGTCTTTTCTCTCTTGGAGAAAAGTAACCTAGAATTTTCCATGTCACCAAATAGTTAGCTATATCAACATACCATGAAGTGTGTACATTTAGAGAAAATAGATTATCATCAAGAAAAGAATCATCAACCACTCCTTCTGTTGATTGGGTAGGAAATCTAGACAAAAAATCAGCAACCACATTAGCCTTTATGGGTTTTTCAACTATTGTTATGTCAAATTATTGCAATAACAGTAACCACCTTACAAGTCTTCCACCTACTATGGGTTTATTCATCAAGTATCTGATTGCTCTATGATCTTTATGTATGAACACTTGAGAGCTAGTAATATAGTGTCTGAACTTGTTAATGGCATAGACAACTGCAAGCATTTCTTTTTCTGACACAGTGTAGTTTAACTTTGCTCCTTATAGGTTTTTGCTAATATAGTATATTGCATATTCCTTATTCCCTTCTTTCTGCCCTAGACCTACTCCACTAGCAAATTTTGATGCATCAGTGTGTATGTGAAATAGCAATGTCCAATTTAGACCTCTTAGAATTGGTGCATGAGTTAGAGTTGCTTTTAATTTCTCAAATGAATTCTGACAATCTTGATTCCAATCAAACTCAATGTCCTTTGTCAACAAAATAAACAAAGGTGAAGTAATTTTGTTGAAATCTTGGATGAATCGCCTATAATAACCTGCATGTCCAAGGAAGCTTTGTACATTTCTTAGTTTTTGTGGTACAGGCAGGGTATATATAATTTCAATCTTATTTGCGTCAACTTATATTCCTTCACTAGAAATAAAATGTCCCAAAACAATGCCCTATTTCATCATCATAAAACATTTTTCATTACTCAAAGAAAAATTGTGTTCTATGTATTTTTTAACACTTTTTCTAGGTTACCAAGAGCTTCCTCATAACTTTCACCATAAGTGGTGAAGTCATCCATGTATATCTCCATGTAGTCATGTGCAAAATCAAAAAATATGTTGAGTATTGCTCTTTGAAAGGTAGTTGGAGCATTGCACAAACCAAAAGGTAAGACAAGATATGCATAGATTCCCTAGGGGTAGGTAAATATGGACTTATCTTGATCTTCTGGTGCAATATTGATCTGGTTATAACCATTGAAGCCATCAAGAAATGAGAAATATTTCTTTCCTACCAAAGAATCAAGAAATTGGTCAATAAATGGTAGTGGGAAGTGATCCTTCCTTGTGGCAGCATTTAATTCCATGTAATCAACATAGACTCTCCATTTCTCACCTTTCTTGGGAATTATTACCAATGGTGAAACCCATTCACTATCTGATATAGGGTATATAAAACCTGCATCTAAAATATTTTGTAGTTCATCTTTCACTATTTCACTTAGAGCTAGATTCATGCATCTTTGTGGTTGTATTATAGGTCTATAGCCACATTAATGAGAATCTTGTGCATGCATAGATCAGATCGATGTCTCGCTATATCATGGTAATCCCATGCATATGCAGCTGGAGTGTGCCCAAACACCTGAGGATTAAGGAATTATTGATATTCAACATCCTTCCTAGCATAATTTCCAACTCCTTTGATGACTCTTGAACTGATGAGAGATCAAGGCTTGGTATTATGGGTAAACATTATTGAGGGAGTAATGAATGAAATAGCTATGATATCTCTTTTGTAGAATTGGTAGGTACAATACTTTACAAGGGGTCTTGTAGACATATGAGGTAGTCTTGTTGTTGTGGGATCCTACCACAGTCATTTTGGATTATATGAGCAATGAGCTCATCTTCATCCTGGTCATCCAATAAGGGGTTGCACTCTATAGTCATCAATGTCTACAGTGAATAGTTATCTCCCTCACCCAAATTGGGCCAAATGTTGTGCTCAAGGTCTACATATGGTTGGGTAGGTGGATAAAGAACTGAGTTCTTTGTAATTGTCCCATTGGATATTATTATTTTTCTAGATCTATAGCCTATAAATGCATCAGTTGTTGCCAACCAAGGCCTACCTAGGATGAGTGGGTAACCCGTGATATTAACTTTTGGTTGCAATACTATGAAGACTACAAGGTATTCCCAAGAATCCAATGCAATAACTAGGTCTTGGATAATTCCCTCAGGCTTGACCGTGGACCTATCAGCTAATTGCAAAATATTTTGTGTGGGCCTGAGGTTGACCAACTGAAGCAACTACATTGTTTCTTTTGTCATAACATTGATGGTTTCCCCCAAGTCTATCAAAGTATTCTTAATTAGGGTCCCATTGATCTTAACATCCACAACTAGACTACCAAGATCGGTATACTTAGGAACTGTAATGTTCCCCAACATGATATCTGCAAGATTCCCCAAGATGTGAACTGTCTGTGGATATTTCCTTTTCCTGCCTAGTTTCTTAAGACAAAGATCCCTTACAATTTTGGTATAGATAGGGATGTGTTTGATAGCTTGGATAAGTGTGATTTTGATTTTGACATCTTTCAACTACCCTAAAAGGTATGTCTTATACTATGTGTGATGCTTTTACAGAGCTAGGCATTCAAGGAAAGGTAGCTTGGAACTTGAGGTAGTTTGGTGTACCTAATTTTGTTTAGGATCCAAAAGTGGTTTATCGGAAGCCTCAACTACAAGTTCCTCATCCTCCATTTTTGTAATTTGGGGGATGAAGGTCCAACAAGTTGTTTTCCTAATCTAAGGTGGACATCGCTCACCTCTACCCCATAAGTGGGGTATTGCATAGCTTCGTTAGTATAAGCATGTTGAAGAGGCTTAGTGTTAGAGTTAGGTGCAGGTTGGGCAGGTATTTGTTGCTTGGGTGGTCGAGATGCAAGATTTGATGGAGGCAGTAGAGCTTGTTGTTTTTGTGGAGGAGGGAGCATGGACTACTTATAGTTTGTATTTTGTTATTGCCATTGCTGGCCTTTCTACCATTGAGGCTGCCATTGATTCTATTGGGTTGGCCATTGTGGATTTTAATTGGAACCTTGAAAATTTTGTTTTGGCCAAGGGTTTGGTTGTTGGTTCCAATTAGGTTGAGGGTTTTACCATTGGGGATTTTTCCACTAGTTCAAATTTACTTGCCAGGGTTGAGAGTTCCAAGAAGAAAATTTTTGGTTTCCAATAGAAAAAGATGAATTAAATCCAAGGAGGTCTTGTGGCATACCTTGTATCTACTTCCATGGCCTCCTTTGTGCTATATAAAAGAGTTGTCCATCATCTCCTTCAATGGGTTGAAAATCAGGGTTCTCAACTTTATCCTGTTGGATACTGGCCACTCTTTTGCATTTACAATTTGCTTTGCCTGTAACTTGGAAAATATTCAATGAGCATGGCCTCAACTTCCTCTTGCTTTTTCTTAATGTGGAGAGTATCCAACTAATGTTTCCAACTATGTTTCCAAATGACTAATTATATCCTCTTTCATGTTGGATAACAGATTGCTCAACTCAACTTTTGAAACCCCAATAGATGATTTACCAAGAACTAATGTTCTATTGTCTCTTGGAATTTTTGTGAAGGTCTTGGAATAGTTTCTGCATATCTTACAAATTTCTCCAAATTTCATTTGAGAGATGTATCCTCTCCCAATAAGGTTTAGGGCATCCATACAGTCTTCATTAACCCCTCTCAAAAAGACTAGCTTGAGAGATTCTTCTAACAACTTGTTTTGGGGGTTTTTCTTGAGAGCAAAATGAAATCTTTCAACATACTCCTCTAAAGGCTCATCATCCTTTTGTGTCATTCATAATATATCATCCTTCCTCCTATTAGATCCTCTATAGTAGTCTTGATACTTCTCCAAAAATAGTGTCTTCATGGTGTCCCAGTCAGGAACAACATCTCTACCTAATCCCATGAACCATCTCAAAGTTGCATCTTTGAGGGTGGTAGGAAATAGTTTTAACCTATGTGCATTAGAAGTATAGTCATAACTTCTGCATAAAACATCAAATTCAAAGAGGAATGTATCTGGGTCTTCAATCATTAACCCATACAAAATTGGCAAGGTCAAAGGAGGAATGTTCTTCAACACTGTGGCCCTTTCCTGGTCAGTAATAGGAAACCAAAATATTGGTCGAGCATCATCATCATTTGTTGCATCACCCATGGTATGGTATGTTCCTTCTGTATGTGCACTATAGGTTGATGAAAAGGAAATTTATTCTTCAGTGGTACCATTGCTCTGAGTACTAGGGTCACTAATTTCTGCAATAGCTTCCTGGCGTGTGGAGGGAAGGAACCTACACAAGGAATCTCTTCACCTCTGCATACATAAAATATGACTTTAGATTCAAGGGGCCTACACATTGTTAGTAGCTTGGTGTTGAAATAGGTGGTATCTAACAATCCTAATGCTTGAAAAGAGAAATTAACTATGAAAACTATAAGAACAGGTTTATGAAGATAGCACCATCCTCGGAAACGATAGCAAAAATGTAGAGTCCAAGCTAATGTATTGTAAACTTGGTATAATCTACCTAATTCATACGTTAACCTAACTGAACAACCCACTTTACATTGCCTAAAACCACATTAATTATCAAACTGAGGCTTGTAAGCTTATGATGGTGCAACATTGTATATGCCCTCATGGCCCTAAACCTACCTAAACTATCCTACTTAAGCTATTCTACTTGTTGGAAATTCATAAAACTGCAAAACAGTAAAAACATAAATCAAACTAGTTGCTACAGGTACCTATAGTAAAGATTGTAACTAGATTGTTGCTTAGTAAAATAGTACTATGCTAACTAAAAACTTGCTAAGAATTAATGATCAAATAAGTTATACTCCAGAGTGCTACTAATAACCATTACATGTGATTCATAAATAATGATAAATTAATAACAACTATTTAACAAAAATAAATAACTGAAAGATGAATTGAAGAACAATACCTTGAGTGTCCTGCTCAAGTAACTGTTCCCACTTAAACTGAACTCAAAGATAACTAATAGACTCTACACATCTCATAAGTTTATCTCCATGCATTGCATATTGTAAAGTATTACAAAAGATCTGTCCACATTGCACTCAATCATTCAAAATATCTCTCATTTTGAAAATTGAAATAACTGATAGCATAAACTAAGAAAAAACCAACTAACTAACCTATGGATTCAACCATTAGCTATATACAGCTTGAGGGAATTTTTATTCAAAGCAAAAACTTAATAGAAATCATTAATTCCACTTCCAAATAATAGAACGTGGAATTAAGACTTGAATTATTCAACCTATAACTAAAAAGGAAAGAAAGTCCTATCAGAACTAGAACTCTTTCAAAACAAAACTATATGTAAAGCATGCATCCACTTGTCAAAATTTCATGACTGAAGGTGACATCTTCTTCAGTGTAACATACTAACCCTTTAATGAAGTAAAAATTTCTAATTTTACACCTTACGAGTAAATAAACTAAGTAACAAGCCATTGCAATAATTTTTTTCTTTTCTTTATTTGATAATTTTCAATCAAGATGTATAACATATTACAACATGAATTATGTTTCATTCCATAAAATACATCAATATAAGAAAGCATACATTTACATACATAACTCAATGAGCTTTAGAACAAATAGCTATAAGACGGTCCAGGATCCTTCCTTTCAAATTTTGGCTCTTCTATCCCTTGTTGTGGAGGAGAAGCATCACTCAGGCACTTTTTCGCCAACCATGGACTCATAATGCAATCCCCCGCACATCTATCATTCGATAGATGGCCCTTCCCTTCGACGAAGATATTGGTAGAGTAACCGATCACGACAACCAACTGAGCATAGTGTTGTGTCCTACATAACTAGAACCTTGTAATCCCACAATCTAGAACTAGTGTCACAACCCTCTTACTAATACATTTGAAAATAAAACTCTTTATTATTAAATTTAGTTGGCTTGACAATAATTATTATTTTATTTCATAATGGAATTAAAACACAAGAAAAAATAAATACATTAAAAATAAACAAATTAAAATATTAAGAAAATCAAATATTTACCTTAAAATAAATAAAATTTATGATGCTAAAATTTAATTATTGAAATAAACATATTTTTCAAAGTATGAATAAATAATTTTTTTTAGCAGTTAACTTCATTTTGTTTTAGAATTTAAATCTTTCTTTTATCAGTTAACTATTTTTATTTTAGTAACTTCATGTGTAAACTACACATAAAAAGGGAAGCCTTGTGTGCACCTTTATCCATCTTTTAAATTTAAAAATTCGATGTTATCCTCTCACGAGTCAAAATGGAAACTTTCCTCTTCTCTTCTCTGATCTTGATCGTTGGATTTTTTCATCAAATCTCGACTATTGGTTTTCACCATCAAATCTCCATTCATTTTTCTATAAATAGGACTCCTCAACCTCTTTCAAGGGGCACGATAAGATTTAGAATCCTTCATATTCATTATTTATCATCTTGATTTTTCTTTGCATTCTAAGAGTTGTAATTTCATAGGAAAAGATATGAAGTAGGGAAAGAGGTTTTTTTTCCTTATTTGTTAGAGAGGAGGGACTTAGAAGGATCTAATAACTTGGATTCAATAGAGAAAGAAGTTGGACAAATTTGCGTAAGTATATTTAAATCTTCTTTTTCTCATTAATAGGTTTATGGGTATTATCCTTTATTTTATGTCAACTTGTTTTCAAAGAATTAGACTATAATTTGATAAAAATTTAAGAGGGAACTATTTCCATGTTAGATCATAATTAAAAGAAAGGAGAAGTTATGCTATTTCATCATAAATTTCAAACTTCATTTAAAACTTATAATTTATTTTTTATTTAAAAATTGTATCAATGATTTTATTTTAAATTTATTGAATTTTTTTATCAAAACTTAAAAATGTGACTTAAAATATTATTTTAAAACTAATAGCAATATCACAATCTTATTTTCTAATTTTCATGAATATAATTAGAAAGAAATGTATTAAATTGTAATTTTTGGAAATATATATATATATACTAAAATTAAATTAATAGAAAAAAAATTTAATAATAATATATTAAAAATATGTATTAAGATTTATTTAAAATTTATTTAAATTCTATATTAAATTTTATTTACATTATTTATTAAAATTCATTTCATATTAAATATTATTTAAAAATCTATTTTAAAACTTAATTATAAAAATTATTATTTAAATTTTATTTTAGAACTTCAAAAAAAAAAATGATACTAATACAATCACGCAAACAGACCGCTAGGCCTTTCTTTATATAAAACATTATGAAGTTACTATTCTTTCAAAACATTCTTTTTTCCAAAAAAAAACGTTTGCTTTTATATTAGTTAACATAAAATTTGTTTTATATTTTAATATAAAATTTGATTTATATTTTATAAAAAATTAATTTATAATTTTATTAATCTGAAATTTGTTTTATATTTTAATAAAATTTGATTTATAATTTAATGAAATTTGATTTATAATTTTAATTATTATATATATAATTTAACATAAGGAATTAAATATGTTTAGTTAAAATCAAATTAGTATTATTTAATACTTTTTTTATAATATTGAATACATATTTTAATATACAGCTATTTAGTATTAATTATAACTATTAATAATTTGTTTAAGGTTATACAATATTAAATAAGATAATTTATTTAAATATTTATAAACTTGAGTTAATTTTGAATTTAATTTGGTAACAAAAAAAAGGAAAATAAGTGTGAATTTAAAATAAACAAATTAGAATTTCAAGAAAATAAAAGAATAATAGTGAATGCCATTTTAAAATGTAAATAATTGTGTTAGTGGAATCTCAATTATTCTTACCATTAAAAAATATTAATTCATATACCTTTTATGATTGAAAAAAGGGAAGAAAACTATTTAAATTAGAAACATCGGAAAATAAAATAAAATAAATAAAGATTCTTTATTTTTAAGGAAACTTATTTATAAATCTTGGACTTGAAATTAGAAGTTAGTTTTCTTTTCTTAGAACTTTAATCACTTAGAAGATTCAAAAGAATATTTTAATAATCACACTTTGTTTTGTTCCTTATAAGCTTGTACATAACTTTTAGTAGAAGTTTCATCTTAAAAGTAATAAATCATCAATGCATATATTTATAATCTTGTTTTGATTTTTCCTTACAAACTTGTATATAACTTTAATGGAAGCTTTATCTTAAAAACAATAAATCAGATTTTCCTTTTCAAACAATAGATTTATAACATTGATTCTTTAGTATCTTATTATCCCATAAAAAAAAAAAAAAAAATTATCTTTAAAAATATGAATTAGTAAAGTTTCTCAATTATATAATAATTGATAAATTAGCATTTAAAGAAATTATTATTGTTCACTTTGAAAATTAGTAATGTTTAAATTTGAAGCAATGGGTGTTAGTTTTATTACTCCAAAAAAATAGCGTTGCCTTAATATTTAGCAAGAGCATGTTGGTAACTAGGGTTAGTTTAAAATTCCAATTAAAGTTAGCTTAAATATATCTTCAAGAAATAGTTATTTTAGAAAAAGAGAAGATTTTTTTTTATGTATTTTAGGATAATTTAATAAAATTGGTGATTAAGTAAATTATTTCCAAAAGTAAATTTATAAGGTAGATGCTTTACAAGATGGTTAGAATAGTTTATTTGATTTCATAATAAATAATAGTAATAATCAAATTTAAAAGATAGTTAATATTAAATTTATTTCAAAAAAATAAAAAAATAAATAAATGAAAGGAGTGATTAGTCACTTAGAATTGATTTAATTAGTTTTTGGAAAGTTGCTACACAGCAATTAGGGTTAGGATTAAAATTATTTCCAACAAATACAAATTTAGATGGATTTATTAATTAATTCAATTTGACTAATTGTAAAGGTAGTTAGTATGTATTTCTAATTAATTAAAAATATATATAATTTATTAAGTTGATGTTCTAAAAGTAATCAATTAGAAGGACAATTACTTGAAAACCAAATAATATGATTCATTTTTCAAAGGAAACTAGTATTAAAAGATTCTTTATTACAAAAAGTAGGTTTCAAATTGAACTTAGTCATATTTAATAATTGTATTAAAAAAAAGGGGCAATTTCTAGAGTATGTTAAATAGAACTTAATTCAAGAAAATGAAACTTATAATTTCTTATTTATTTATTTACTTAAAAAAAAGAAAATTTATTTTATTTTAAGATTAATAAGATTTAAGAAATGATTTTCTTATAACAATTTTCTTAGTCATCATAAATGAAATTAGATGTTCATGTTTGCTTTAGGTTTTCAAAATAAATTATCCCTCAATAAATACTTAATTAGGAAGTTCATACTTATTTAAGATTTGTTCTAAAAGCAATAAAGCTAGTGCTAAGAAATAAATCAAATTAGTAGACTCATGAAAATTATTTAAATGTTATTCTAATGAACTCAATCAAATCATTGTTTAGTTTCAAACGATTTAAGGAAATGTTGTATTTAATTTAGTGAGATAATTATATTTCCAAATTATTTATTATTGTCTTAACTTATTTAATTTTGCATAATTGTTTTCAATAAGTTTGAATCATTTTAGAAAGTAGATTAGTAATGACAAGTAAAATAACTTAGCTTCTAAATTATTCTCAAAAAATTGTTATTGCCTCAACTTAGTTACTTTTGCATTATAATGGAATTGCATTCAATTTAATGTTAATATTTGGGTATTCATTTATCAAAGATTAACTTTAATTCATTTCTTTACAAAGTAAATTAGTAATGTAAGTAATTTAGTGATTAATATTGTTTTTATTTATTTGTTAAAAAATGTTAGTAAACTTTCTTAGATATGATATTATCAAATGTTCTTATTTGTTAAATTCCTGAAATTGTAAATTTGTAATGATGTTTAACTATATTTACTATAAGAATAGATTAGCATCTTTAGTTAGTTTCACTTCTTAAATAGGTGAAATGATTAATTAATACTTATAATTCTCATACGCTATATACTAGGATCTTGGTAATCAAAAAGTGGAAAGGAGATTATTTTTAGAAAGTAGCTTAGTATCTCTATTTGCATCATTTTAATTCGATGATGTTTGATATCTTTTACAATAACAATCAACAAAATTAAGTGTTAGATTAAAGAAGCGTTTATTCTTTTCCATAAAAGTATTTTTATTTCATGTAGTAGTTAGATGTTATTCTCTTTCTTAGTTAGGTAAAATTTAATCAAGAGTTGAAACCAAAAAAACCAGCAGTGTTCGGTATTAGTGGTGCCTTTGGCTCATGTTTACGGGTAATGACGTCGCGCTTGAGCTACTGCATCCATAGCCTAACACAGCTGCAACAACAACATCTGTGGCACCGTCCCTTTAAATCGTCAGGGAGAAATAAGGGACACCATGTTAATAAAATCCAAGAGATGGGTAATCTCTCTTGGATCGATAATCTAAAAAGATAATTTTAAATGAATGAAAATCTACTAGTTCAAACCTAGTAAACCCCATTATAGGATTAGAGTGGAACATGTTGGTGAAAGGTGGTGGATCACAAAGGGGATGTTGTTTGGGAACTGGGGTTTGGGTGTGAGGAGCAAGTGTGGTCTTGGGACTGTTGCTTATGTTTTGTTGGCTAGCGGGTGGCAGTGGTGGAGTGGGGAAGGGGCCTGGGGAGGGTTGCGTACCCACAAACAGTTCACATCAAACATAGATTAGAAAATAGAACTACATATTTTACGCCTTGATCCTGTTTGGAAGCAGGGTATGTAGGCAGTCTGGGAAACGAAGAATGCTCTCAATACATCAGGCGTTCGGGGATGGGGCTTAGGGAAAATTTAAGATAATGATAAATTAAAATATAAATTAATAATTCAAGAGAATTGCTTGGTTGAAAGGGGCTATAAATATCCAACATAAAGATAAGATAAAATATGTTCCTTGTATATGCGGAAGGAATCTTGGATGGATTCGCTTGACTCCCCAAGGAATTAGGCCAAATTCCGAGGCGGGACTCAAGCTACATATTTATTTTTACATACTCCTAAAGATGTCATCCTCGGTGCACTTCCAAGGGGAGTGTAGTCTTTAGTGAGTGACTTAGGACCCAAATGGTCCCAATGAGTCTAAGTCTCTGGCCAAAGCACATTCCTATCCTTTATGGATAGATGCCTACCTCATTTGGGTAGATGCCTATCCTGGATGGATGGAAGAATTCTTGCCCCATATGGACAAATGCCTAACCCGTATGGTTGGATGCCTGTCCCAGATGGATGGATGCCTATCTTGTTTGGATAGAAGTACCTGAGTATGCAAGTGAATGAACACATAATAATATAGTAATACAAAAAAAATAGTGGTAATTTTTGGGTTATTAGTTTGGGTTATTACAACTAGCATGTAATATTGGATCACGGTGAACTGACAATTTAGTCATAGTAGTCACACAATCTAGAGTGGAGTCTCAGACATTCACACTACTTTGGCCAAAGTGTTCTCATTCAGTACTTCGAATGAATTCATCTATCACATACACTACTTAGGGTCAATTTCCTCCAATGGATAGTACATCATCCCAAATAACCTATCACCATAATAATCTACTTGGAGTAAACCTACTTAACTAGTAAGTACACAAGCTAGGCATTTCCTTCAACGAATAGTCCATCGTTCTAGAGATAACCTACATACTTGGATTAACCCTATTTACATGTAAGTACTTAAACTCCCTCCCATACTGGATTATCTATCCTAGGAGTAAACAAAAGCTTTACTACTTTAATCAATAACTTAGCTAAGTGTACCATATGTGCCTTTCATGTTCAATCATACCTAGTATATAATACTTATGATAAACACCCATCTCCTACTATGGAGTACTTAAAAATGCATTATGAAAACAACATAAAAACTTCAATTTCCTTTTCAAAACACTCAAATTTATCTAATGCACATACTGGGAAAGACATCTCAACCATGCATGCAAGACACATCATTCAAAAGTAAAATAACAAAGAAGAAGAGATCCCCATACCTGTTATTGCTTACCCCAACAAATGGCAGCAATGCAGCCTTTTCCAATAGCAGCAAGCTTGGTAATAGCTTCTCATGAATGTCACTATAAAATTTATCTCTCAAGTTGATAGCTTACTCCTCTCAAAATATAAATTCCTCACAAACTAAATATACTTACTTCCTTTCTCTCTCTCAATGTAAAACAAAGTATGCATGGAAAGATACATAAATAGGAATTGCAAAAGATGTATAATCTTATGGAAGAATGTGTCCCTTCCAAATGAAATGGTTCAGCTATTTATTGAGCAACTTGGTCACCTCATAGCCTACAATTTAGGCATGTTAATGGATAGAAAGCTCCATACAAAGCAACACATGAAACATAGCAGAAAAGTGTCAAATTCTTAAGCTAATTCTCAGCATAATCACCTACAAGTTGACTTGTTTAGTGACAACAATCTAAAGACTTATTCAATTTGCATATGCTTAATTCAAATTGTCACAAAGAATAGACATCTACAATGATTTAGATTCAAAGGTGGCGCCATTTCCATTTTCTCATCTTCTTATTTGGTACAGTTTAATTGCCAAAAGAAGCAATCAACTACCATTCTATTACAACAAGCGTCCATTGTTCTACTTAGAGGATGAATCAACCAAAGCTTTTAAAATGGTTGAAAAATTCAAGGTTATTCTTACTAATGGCGTTGACCAAGTCCAAGCTTATCATCGACGGAAATACCAAATGCAATACAATGTCTTATATCACATGTCATTTTGAATGATAATTGATTTACACAAACAGTCATAAGTTATTTTATCGGCCTCATTTAACATAGTATATTACGACTATAATCAACCTCCATTATCATAGTCTTTATCGACTATAAACGGCCTTTATAAATTGGCTTCTATCAAACTAAGAGATAGTCAAATTCTAATAACGTATACAATATGTTAAGTATATATTATTATATATATACATATATTATATACACATATATATATATAAATACTATCATGTATTTATAAAAATATATATGTATATATATAACCGTTTAATATATATATATATATCGTAAGCCAATAAGTAAGCATACATTTGATATATATATATATATATATAAGAGTACAGGAAAGATAGTATATATTAAACACATTATACTGAATATATGCATATATATATATGTGTGTGTGTGTGTGTGTGTGTGTGTGTATAAATGTATATACCTATATGTACACGTATATGTAGGTATATCTATATCGATGCATCCATATGAACATTTCCATTCGCCAATGTACGCATGTATTGATATACATATACATATGGATACGTGTATATACTATACATATATATATATATAGATGTCCACATTCGATTCACATATAACCATTCACAATTACCATCATATTGATAAGTGTTTACATATGGTACATCTATACATATGCATATATATGTTGTTAGATCCCATTGACATCTATGTGTGCATATACACACATAATTCCATGTAAATCCCACTTGTCAATATAATCGTAATAGTAAAAGATAGATCTCAAAATCTCAAATAGATAAACATCACCCTATAATGCATGCAGTAGTAAACAAGACTCTCAATGCAAACATATCAGCTAAGGATGACTTACCAACTACCCACAAACTAACTCAACTCAATCATTCTAATGTGGTGTGTGTATATGCTCAAATAGTTTGCTTTTACCAGTTACTTGACCAAGATCTTCTCCCGAGTGATACTTCCCCTTTTCCTAAAGGAATGGAACACATACCTACATCCATGACAGCCAATTGTTCATAACATATGCAGTATACATAAACATCTCTAAAGTTAGAATAATAATTTAGTAACCATCCATTCACATTTATGCAGTATTTATTCATGAAATAACATCAAATGAAATAACATCACATGAGATAACATAATATTGATAACAAGGTACAAGCATAATTTTTTCATCTCCAAAATTCACATTACATTCATATTTACCTTGGTAAATAGTAACTTCACAATTGGGGTGTAACATGCTCCCCCCTTATGAATCATTGTCCTCGATGACCTTGGGTATTATTAAAACATAACAACTAACAACATATTGTTCAAACATTTTCAAAAGCATTAAGATTATGAGGAAATTTCTACTGAATTTCTGCATAGTCCTCCCAAGTAGTTGATTCTTCTGCGTACTAGTCCCACTAGACTTTGCACTGCAAGAATTCTCTATTACGCAAGCGTAGCTTACGTGTTCCTAGCACCTTGACGAGCTTGAGAGTTACTACTCTGGGGTCCCATACCTATAAAGCAGTCCAATCAATTACACGATTATCCCCTTGTAAATAATTTTTAAAGCAGGACACATGGAAGACGTTATGCGTTCTGGAAAGAGTTGGTGGCAACGTGATTTGATAAGCTACTGGATTCACTTCCTTGATAATCTCAAAAGTTCTAGCATAACGCGAGGCTAACTTAGAAGATTTTCCAAATTAATGGAGCTCTTGTGAGGTTTTACTCTCAACAAGACTATGTCACCTAAGGAAAAATTATGGGGCACTCTCTTAGCATCGGCGTAGCTTTTCTATCTATCATTAGCTTCAGTTAACCTTTGCTTAACAATCTTAAATTGTTCATCCATTTCAACCAACATTTCTGGTCTAAGACTCACTTGATCTTCAATTTTATCCCAACTATAGGAGTTTGACACTTTCAGCCATTCAAAGCTTTGAAAGGAGCCATCTTTATCACAAAATGATAAGAGTTATTGTAAGATTCAACTAAGGGTAAGTAATCTTCCCACTTGTACTGTTGATCCATGCAATACATCCTAAGTAGGTATTCCAATACTTGATTTACCCTTTCTATTTTCCCATCCGATTTTGGATGATATGTTGAGCTAATATCCAACTGAGTCCCTAGTGCAGAAAACAAGGTTTACCAAAACCTAGAAGTGATTCGTGCATCCCTATCGGAAATAATATTTTCAAGAATCCCATGCAATCTAATCACTTCCTACACAAATTTTCTTGCTATGACAGGTGCTCCATCAATTAGGTTCTTGGGTATAAAATGTGCTACTTTGGTAAGCTTAACTACAACCACAAGAATGGCATTGTGCTTATTCCTTGACATAGGAAATCCTTGCAGAAGGTTCATACTTATGACTTGCCACTTCCTCTTTGGTATATTGTGTGGGTATAACAAGCCTATAGGATGATGATGCACAACTTTCACCCTTTGACACTCAAGAAACCTAGCCACAAAACTAGTGGCATCTCCTTTTATTCCTTTCCAGAAGTATAATGGTTTTACATTAGCCATCATTTTTTGTCACTCCAGGATGTCCAGAGTACGGTGCTTCATGTATTTCCTTCCATAACATATTTCTTAATTCTTTTATGTCAAGTACATACATTCTACCCTTATATCTAAGTAATCCATTAGGTTCAAATTGAAAACCTTCATACCTAGAATCATGTGGATCATGTGAGTGCTTGCTTAAATTGCAATTAATACTCATCCGCCTTGCACTTTTGGAGTACTTGCCCCTTAAAATCAGTTTGAATTGTTACTATAGAAGCAATGTGTCATCTCTGACTTAATACGTCGGCAACCTGATTTTCTTTCCCCTTAATATAACTGATATTAAAATCATAGTCATTTGTTAACTCTAACCATCTTCTCTATCTAACATTCAGATTAGGTTGAGAAAAAAGGTAAGTTTAACCCATTATGGCCAGTTTTCATCTCAAAAGGTTTTCCTATCAAATAGTGCCTCCACATTTGTAATGTGTGAACCATAGTTCCTAATTCTAAATCATACGATGTATAATTCATCTCATAAGGTTTCATCTTCTTGGATTCATAAGAAATTACTTTTCCATTTTGCATTAGTACACCTCCTAACCCTTCTCCACATGCATCTATGATAACCATAAAGCTACCTTCAAGATCTGGTACTTTTAAGATCAGTGTGGTGGTTAATTTCTCTTTGAGTAGGTCAAAACCCTCTTGACACTTCTCAGTCCACTCAAATCTCTTTCCTTTCTTTTGTAAAGAAGTAATTGGGAAAGTGGTCTTAGAAAAGTTTGCAACAAACTTCCTATAATACCCTACCAATCCCATTAAACTTCTTACCTCTGACACATTTTTAGGTATAGGCCACTCAAGTACTACGTTGATCTCAACTAGATATATAGCAATTCCTTCTGTTGAGATCACATGACCCAAATAATGTACCCTCTTTTGGAAGAATGTACACTTGGAAAGTTTACCATACAACCTATGTTCTCTTAGACATTGTAGGACCATTTCTAAATGCTTGCAATGTTCTTCCTCATTTCTAGAATAAATCAATATATCATCTAGAAATACTAGTACAAATTTGTCAAGGTAATCCCTAAATACACTATTCATTAGGTTCATAAATGTTGTAGGTGCATTTGTTAAACCAAAGGGTAAAGCAGTGAACTCTTAGTGTCCATATTTGGTTCTAAATGCAGTTTTAAAGATATCTTTATCCTTAACCCTCAATTGGTGATATCCAAATCTCATATCTATTTTAGAGAATACGATAGATCCTCTCATTTGATCAAAAAGTTTGTCAATGTGTGGTAACAGATACTTATTCTTAACATGATACACTTGGTCTTATCAGTCCTTTCGACAACACTTCATCTAATTGTGTCTTAAGTTTCATAAGTTTAGTGGTTGTCATCCTATAGGGTACCTTAGAAATAGGTTTTGACCTTGGAATTATAGAGAAGTCAAATATTTTTTTAGAGGCAACCCTGGTAACTCCTCTAGAAACACATCTGAAAATTTCCTCAATATTGGATACTTTTCCATATCCAATTTTCTAGTTTCATCTATTTCACCATCTTCTAGTTCCTGTAAACTTTGGAACTCTGAATCATCAATATCATTCCCAAGTTCTTCAATCTTTATGGCAAATAATTTACACCCTTTCTTCTTAGCTCTTATAAGTTGTGTTGTCGTAATTTGTTGAATCCTAACCTCTCTAGGTATCCCTTGGAATTTAACTTGATTTCCAAAAACATCTAGGAATTCTATAGTCTGAGCATGGAAATCTACCTTAGCCCTATATTTACACAACCAATTCATGCCTAGGATAATATCATATGATCCTAGAGGTGTGACATAAAGGTTTAATTTTGTAGAAAAACTAAGTAGTTCTATCCTAGCCTCGAATATACATTGATCCACCTTTACTCTTGTTTGGTTTGCATACTCTACATCCCAAGACATTGCAATGTGTCTCACCTTCCTAGATAATTATTTAGCTATTCTAGGTGAAATGAAATTCTTAGTTGCACTAGTATTAATAAGAACAAAAATAGGTAAGCCAAACAAAATACGTGGCATTTCAACTGGAGTTACTTGGTACTCTGCTCGACGATCATCCACTACTGCATGTATCCTATTTTGAAACATTACTTGTTGAGTGGTTAATGGATTAACATATGTTCATGATCCAGAAGTTTTATTGGGACACTCATTAGCATAGTGATCCCCACTGCATATATAACATCTTGTAGGCGGCCCTCTTTTCCCTATGGTTTCTCCAGACTTGTTGACATTTTCACTAGATTTATTGGTATTTCCCATGCTAGAATCAATCCTTTTTCGCTCCCTCGTAGTCTCCTTTCCATTATTGTGGAATATTTTTCCATTTTTCCTTGGAACATTTTGCACTAATTCCTCCTTCTTTGGAACTATCTTGTCAGGAACTTCTACATCCTTCTTTTTCTCTCTTCTTTCTTGACGAGTGGAATCAAACCTAAGCTTTTGCTCCTGCTTAATTGCTTTCTCATATACAAGATCCATTTTGGTTGGACCATGCATATCCACTTCCCCTCCAATTTGATTGTTAAGTCCAATTATAAATTTCCTAATACGGAAGCGCTCATCCTTGTGATATATAAGGACATAGTGTAGAAGTCATGTGAACTTCTCCCAATATTCATTGACCATCATGTTACCTTGTCTCAAACCTTGGAAATCAGAATTTTTTTGGTCATAGTATAGTTGTGATAACCATATTTTGTGGAAAATCTCCACAAATTCTCCCCATGTTAGCTTCCATGAGTTTATATTAAGTTCCAACTTCTTGTTCATCCACCAATTAGAGGCTTCCCTTACTAACTGATACGCACCCCATGTGTCTTTAGTAACCTCATCATAGTTTTGTATTTCAAAATACTTTTCCATTTCAACAAGCCACACCTCAGCCTCATAACCTCCATCACTACCATCAAACTTGGGTGGGATTATCTTCTTCATGTACCTGGAAAGTTCATAAGCCACAAGCTTCTTATTCCTTTCCACAGATGGCGTAGGTGATTTTTCCTTCTCATGATTATGGGTTTCATTATGCCCGTGGGAAGAGTTTTCTCCCTCATGCTCATTAACGGGTACTTGCTTTTCTACCCTATCCTTAACTCTTTCTTGTTCAAGGTTATCCAACCTTGCCATGATTTGCTCAAGCCTAGCCTCTACTCCAGTGGTTCCTCGTCCAATCTCTTGACTTCCATTGGGATTAGTTCATGTCCTCACCATCCTTATGTGATTGGGTTTTACCTAAATGTTTTATCCATGTTAGACTAAATTATGTTATCAATTATCTTATGGAAAACATTAAAAAAATGCATTCATATGCATACAAGAATTCCACATAAGATTAAGCACACATTTCTTTTGATAAACACATAATTTTATTCATTTCATGAGGATTTCAATATCCTTTCAATTACATGGAGTGACTATTCAGATAGTCGAGTGGAGATTATCCTTCGGATTCACTCTCTAACACAACTTAAAGGACTATAACCTACAAACTAAGATAGTTGTCATTCCCTATCTTTCTGTTCATCTCTCATTTGTTCATACCTATCCCAAAAAGGATAATAACCTTCAGATTTATCATCTGATACATAGTTACAAGAGGAAACTTCAATATGGTGTTCATCAACAATGTAGTCTACCCTTTTCATAGAAATTACAAGAGAAAACTTCAATATGGTGTTCATCAACAATGTAGTCTACCCTTTTCATAGAAATTTTTCATCTCGCGGTGTCTGTGGTACATATCCATTGGACTCTTTGCTCGAAAAAATTACTATTATTTCAACTAGTGGTAGAACTCTAGGATCCTTAAAGATAAGTGTCGGACTAACACTTTCTTCTATGGGCATATCCCTAGAAAGTGGTAATGACTCAATTTTTTTTGGTGAGATGGTTGGTAGATTATTGTACATAGCCTCCATCTTCATCTTCCTCTTCACATCATTGATCTGAGAAAATGTGTGACTTAAAGTTTCAGTGTCACTCAACCAAATGGCACTATCATGGTTGGTTCCCTCTATTTTTCTAATGATGGCTTCTCTTTCCTTCTTGGCCTTGAGGTAACGCTCATTTTTTATTACTGACTTTCGAGCCATTAACTTGAGATGTACCATCCTGACACAATAATTCACAACATTTGATAGAATTGGATGGGAAGAATGACAAGGCCATAGATTCCAGAGCTAAACCTAGTAGCTCTGATACCAGATGTAACATACTAACCCTTTAATGAAGTAAAAAATAATAATTTTACACCTTACAAGTAAATAAACTAAGTAACAAGCCATTATAATAAAAAAAAAAAAAATTTATTGATAATTTTCAATCAAGATGTATAACATATTACAACATGAATTCCATTTCATTCCATAAAATACATCAATGTAAGAAAGCATACATTTACATACATAGTTCAATGAGCTTTAGAAAAAATAGTTGTAAGACGGTCCAGGATCCTTCCTTTCAAATATTGGTTCTTCAGTCACCTACTATGGAGGAGAAGCATCACTCAGGCACTTTTCCGCCAACCACAGACTCATAATGCAGTCCCCTGCACATCTATCATTCAAGAGATGGACCTTCCCTTCGATGAAGAGATTGGTAGAGTAACCGATAAAGACAACCAACTGAGCATAGTGTTGTGTCCTACATAACTAGAACCTTGTAATCTCATAATCTAGAACTAGCATGTAATACTAGATCATGGTGAACTGACAATGTAGTCTTAGTAGTCACACAATCTAGAGTGGAGTCTCAGACATTCACTACTTTGGCCAAAGTGTTCTCATTCAGTACTTCGAAAGAAGTCATTTATCACATACACTACTCAAGGCCGATTTGACTTAAGGCTATCTTAAGCTATGCATAGGTATTTCCTTCAATGGATAGTCCATCATCCCAGATAACTTATCACCATAATAATCTACTTGGAGTAAACCTACTTAACTAGTAAGTACACAAGCTAGGTATTTCCTTCAATGGATAGTGCATCATTCCAGAGATAACATACATACTTGGATTAACCCTACTTACACGTATGTAATTAAACTCCCTCCCATAATGGATTATCTATCCTAGGAGTAAACACAAACTTTCCTAGTTTAATCAATAACTTAGCTAAGTGTACCATATGTTCCTTTCATGTTCAATCATACCTAGTATATAATACTTATGATAAACATCCATCTCCTACTATGGAGTACTTAAAAACACATTATGAAAATAGCATAAAAACTTCAATTTCCTTTTCAAAACACTCTAATTTATCTAATGCACATACTAGAAAAGACATCTCAACCATGCATGCAAGACACATCATTCAAAAGTAAAATAACAAAGAAGAAGAGATCCACATTCCTATTATCGCTTATCCCAACAAATGGCAGCAATGCAGCCTTTTCCAACAACAGCAAGCTTGGTAACAACTTATCACGAATGTCACTATAAACTCTATCTCTCAAGTTGATAACTTACTCCTCTCAAAATATAAATTCCTCACAAACTAAATAAACTTACTTCCTTTCTCTCTCTCAATGTAAAATAAAGTATGGTTGGAAAGATACAGAAATAGGAATTGCAAAAGATGTGTAATCTTATGGAAGAATGTGTCCCTTCCAAATGAAATGGTTCAGCTATTTATACATCAACTTGGTCACCTCATAGCCTACAGTTTAGGCATGTTAATGGAAAGCAAGCTCCATGCAAAGCAACACATGAAACATAGTAGAAAGATGGCAACTTCTTAAGCTAATACTCAGCATAATCACCTATAGATCGACTTGTTTAGTGATAGCAATCTAAAGACTTATTCAATCTACATATGCTTAATTTGAATTGTCCCAAAGAATAGACATCTACAACAACTTAGATTCAAAGGTGGCGCCATTTCCATTTTCACACCATCTTATTTTGCATGATTTAACTGCCAAAAGAAATTGTCAACTACCATTCTATTATAGCAAGCATCCATATTTCTACTTAGAGGATGAATCGACCAAAGCTTTTAAAATGGTAGACAAATTCAAGGTTGGTCTTACTAATGGTGTCGACCAAGTCCAAGATTATCTTCGATAGTAATATCAAACGCAATACAATGTCTTATATCATGTGTCATTCTGAATGATAATCGGTTTACACAAACAATCATAAGCTATTTTATCAGCCTCATTAAATAGTCTATTATGACTATAATCGACCTCCATTATCATAGTCTTTATCGACTATAAACAACCTTTATAAATCGGCTTCTATCAAAGTAAGAGATAGTCAAATTCTAATAACATATATAATATGTTAAATATATATTATTATATGTATATAATATATTATATACATATATATATTGAAATACTATCATGTATTTATATACATAAATATGTATATATATAACCGTTTAATATATATTTACTTATATATATATATATGTATGTATGTATATATATATATTGTAAGCCAATAAGTAAGCATACATTTTATATATATATAAGAGTATAGGCAAGATATTATATAATAAACACATTATATTGAATGTATGCATATATATATGTATAAATGTATATACCTCTATGTACACATAGATGTAGGTATATCTATATTGATGCATCTATATGAGCGTGTCCATTTGCCAACATACACATGTATCTATATACATATACATATGGATACGTGTATATACTACATATATATATATATATGTCCACATTCGATTCACATATAACCATTCACAATTATCATCATATTGATAAATGTTTACATGTGGTACATCTATACATGTGCATATACATGTCATTACATCCCATTGACATGTATGTGTGCATATATACACATGCTTCCACGTACAACCCACTTGTCAATATAATCGTAATAGTACAAGAAAGATCTCAAAAGCTCAAATAGATAAACATCACCCTATAATGCATGCAGTAGTAAACAAGACTCTCAATGCAGACATATCAGCTAAGGATGACTTACCAACTACCCACAAATTGACTCAACTCAATCATTCTAATGTGTTGTGTGTATATTCTTAGATAGTTTACTTTTACCGGTTACCTGACCAAGATCTTCTCCCAAGTGATACTTCCCCTCTGCCTGGAGGAATGAAACACATACCTATGCCGTAGAAAATTGGACTCTCTTGAGAAAAGAGACAATTTCTCACATAATTAGACCCACTTTTCAGTCTCGTCACATCGTTTCCCTTCAAAATGACATTTGTAGGCTCCTTAAACCTATTAATTTTGATCTAGAGGTCTGTTTCACATGTGAAATCACATAAAACCCAACAAACAACATTCAATAACATCATACCCCAACAACCCGCCTTCAAATAGCAGTAGTGGGACCCATTCACCACCTTGGGCGAATGAGTCCCCTCTGGTGGGACCCATTCGCCACCTTGGGTGAATGAGTCCCCTCTAGTGGGACCCATTCACTAAGGGTGGCGAATGAGCCCCCTTTGAGGGAAAATTCAAAATCAAGCAGGAATTCAATTAATTTAACTTTTGTTTATGGTGAATGTCAACCTCTTAGGTCTAATTAATGGGAAAATAAGGTGTTATTGCTTATAAATACATATTTTAAGTCATTTTATACAATCTTTTTCATCTCTCATGATCTCATTATCATTCTTCAAGAGTAATTTCAAAAGAAAAGCATTCTACAACAAGTTTCATCATCAAAAGTTGAAGTTTTAGGATAGCAAACTAGGGTTTTTTGCAAGTCTTGAAGCTCACTAATCTTGTCAAGATCCAACATTGTAAAGGGTTGATGATGGATTCCTATGGTGAATCATGAAGAAATCTAGGGTGAAGAGGTGCAACTAGCTACCAAATCATGCCTAAGGACTTGGTTTCCTATTGATTCCATCTTCCATTTTCACTTTATCTTTAGATTAAGGTTTGCACTATGTTTATTTAGCATTTGCATGCCATTTTATATCCATGTGTTTCATGTGTTGTAAGGTTTCTAGGGTAGAGATCTTGCATCATTTCAATCAATCTTGCATGTCTTGTTCTAGAGCAATAGAATAGGACCCTTCTTATATTTCAGCCTTTCCTAGTCTTTAACACATCTAAGACTATGGTTTATGCGAATTTTTATCTATTCAAGGTTTAATTACCTACCTAGGGGTTTTACCAAGGAAAACCCCCCATTAGAACAACTCTTTTAAGTTGTTTTGTAGGGATTTTTTGAGATCTGGAAATGAATCTTCGTCAAAATTTACTGTGTAGGTGTCAAGGTACAGAACTAAGTTTTGAATTTGCAGGAATCAAAAAGTGGACTGATTTGCCATGCTTGGCAAATGAGTCCCACCTAAAGATGCAGATTTGAGTTAGATGTTGTTTTAGATCCCCGGCTGTCAGAAAATAGATTCTGTGTAGAAAAGTCCTGACCTGGGACTGATTCGCCCAAGGTGGCGAATGAGTCCTAGTCAGCTCAAGTTTGAATTTCATCAACTTTCTAGATTGTTCTCCAGACATCTACAGCTTTCCAGGTGCACACATCTTGAGAAATAGCTCTTTGTTTGATTAAAAGTTGCATTTTTGTTCATTATTTGTCTTCTTGCAAACAACACTGTGTTTTGAAACAAGTCATAAATCTTAGTTTTGCATTCATTTCAGTCATAGATTAATCCATTGCATTTATTTAACTTCGTTTACATCACATCACATCACACACATCCTAATTTGAATGAATCATTAGCATTTTTGGGCCTATCTCTCTCCTTTTACATGAAAAACCCTAGAAGTGCAAGAGTAGTCCATAGGGACCCAAAAATCTATGTTTCATTTTGGTGAACCCGACTTTTGAACATAATAACATTCTGATTTACATCTAATTGCATCTTAGGTTTTCATTATTTCATGCTCTTGCATTGTTTTAAGATTCTTAAAAGCATTGCATTAGTGAAAGCATTATTTACTTTATTTCATTCCATTATCCTGCATCTTTGTATTTACATTCTATATTTGCATCATATAGAGTTGAAATTTCACAAAAAACACCAAAAAAATTAGAAAAAAATTAAAAAATTCATCTCCTGGGACCCATTCACCACCTAGGGTGAATCAGTCCCTTTACAGTTTTTCATTAGCATTTCTAGATTTTCATTTATTGCATTGCATCTTTCTATTTTCTGTTATTTCCTTTCTATTTCTGTTCAGTTCTTTTTTGTTTTCCTTAGCATAAAGTTTATTTCTTTTCATGAAATTTATGGATAGTCTTAGGCTTTTACACATTCTATTTTCAGTCATATTCTGTAGTCCTTTTAGATCAACTTACATTGAGGAAACTATAGAAAATATCCACAACCAATCACACACCACATCAAATGATCCAATTAAACACCTGATTCGAATTCAAAAAACCATCTCATCCAAGCCACTTAGTAGTGATGATGTTGATCAGTTAGATGAAGCCCTTAAAAGCATTGTCTCACTCACTTCATCCTCTAATGCTTGTCATGAGAAATCTAATGCCCTTAATGATCAATCCCCCCTCAAACCTTTTGATTGTGATGACTTTAATTTGTTAGATGAAGCCCTCCAAGACTTCATCTTGAATAAGTCATCCACTAAGGCTTGTGGTCAACAACTTGATATAACCACCATTCCTACCTCTAATGTTTTTCTTGAAATCCTAAACCAATTGATGATTGTTTACCCTTTACACCTTTTAGTAGTGATGATTTGCATTTGTTAGATGAGTCTCTTCAGGACTTCATCTCATCCAACTCATCTGCTCTGGTTTGTCATGATACCTCTAAAATAAAGGACGTTAATGTTGTTCAACCTAAACTTATTCTTTACCCACCCTCTCATCTGCTTCATCCCTCTAATCATCCACACCACACTTTATACCCACCCAACACCCATGTATCACAGTAATCTAGTGGTGATACTATTTCTCATACATATAACAGATGAAATAACCCACAACCGCCATAACAAATTCCACCATCATTACCTTTACCTAATCCGCCTAGTGCTCCTTGCTATAACCCGCCTGCAAAGGAGTATGATCTTGTTGAACAATTAAAGAATACTCCTATCAAAATATCTCTTTGGGATTTACTTCAAACTTCACCTACTTACAACACCATTCTTCAAACCGCTTTAAAATAACTTACAATTCCTCGAACCACTCTGAATGATGTGGTAGCTCTTGTTCAAAAACATGGTCTTGATATTACTTTCCATCAACACGAGCTCCCTCCTTTGGAGTTACGAAAAATAATATGATGCCTTTATGATCATTGCTCAATTCCATCGCACAGGTATTAAATGCACTCTCATAGATAATGGTTATTCCCTTAATGTGTGTAGTGTGAGTCTCTTTGATCGCTTAAAATTTGATAGATCACAAATAATACCTGACCCCATTTCTATTTGAGGATTTGATAATATAACAAAGAAACTGCTTGGGATAATTACTTTACCTATTACGGTTGGAGTGGTTACTTTGTAGACTCCTATCCATGTCATGCCCTACAATCTTTCATATAATCTCCTTTTAGGCCAACCATGGATTCATGAGATGAATGCAGTGCCTTCTACCCTTCACCGTATCATGAAGTATGTTTACAACAATTGTATATATCAAATTGAAATACACCCTAAGCCTGAAATTTTCTTGCACCTTGAAAAAGGGGTTACAAGTCCTTTAAAAACATTGATTCCTACCTCTAACATTGACCCTCTTGAAATTGAACACAACGATACGGAATTGGCCTCTAAATTATTTGGTGATGATTGGGGATCTTTAGAATTCACACCCTCATTTATGGGCGAATACATACGCAAAAGAATGACCCAAAACTCGAACAACCAACAATTATGTCCACTCAAACTCCTAAACAATCATCTCAAACATCTATTTCTTACAATATGGATGAAAATGAAACATACACAATAAATTTTGATGAAATAGATTATCAATCCCTGCCTACCCCGCATGAAATGGAAAGACTTTACAGGAAAGGTTATAAATTTTTCAAACAATTAGGCTATACCGGAAAAGGGTGTGGAAAAAATGAACAAGGTATTCATGTCCCTATTGAACCTAATGTGCAACAAATGAAAACAGGATTGGGATATTCTTTTTCTACAACAACTAAAGCTACTCAACGACCATCCTTAAACATTAACGTAATCACATGTCAACCACAACACAAACTTACCATTAGCCACCCTGATTTTCTTGATCCAACCCTACCACCTTCATGGTTGTATGTTGATAGTGATGAGGCCTTGAAATACATTTTCGGTGTTTATGATACCCCATTCTCGTGTACTTACATGAAACACATTTCTCGTGCTTTAAATGTTACCAAGCAAGAAGCAAGTGATATCATTGAATATTTCTCTGAATCTGACAGTCCTAAATCCAATGCACTCCCTTTAGGAGATACAATTTATGTGCTTATGGATATTCATAATACAGATAAAATTATTAAAATTGGGAAGTGCCTTAATGATGAAGAACAAGAAGACATGACCACTTTTCTTCATGATTTTCCTAAAAATTTTGCTTGGAAATATTTTGATATGCTAGGAATTGACCCGAAAATTGTGATGCATAACATTGTCCTTGCTCCAAATGCTAAACCCGTCTGTCAAAAGATTCGTAAAATGCACCCTAACATAGCCTCGCATGTTAAAGAGGAACTAGAGAAACTTCTTGATGCAGGCTTTATTAAACCCATTGATTATTCTCCTTGGATCTCAAACATTGTCATAGTTGCAAAACCCAATAATAGTATTAGGATATGCATAGATTTTCGAGACTTGAATAAAGCCTCCTTAAAATATGATTTCCTGCTTCCTAATATCGACATGATTGTGGATTCAACTGTTGTACATGCTTTTTTTTCATTCATGGATAGATTTTCAGGTTATAATCAAATCCTTATTAACCCTCACAATCAATACAAAACCATCTTTACAACTATTTGGGGTACATTTTGTTGGGTTGTGATGCCCTTCAGTTTAAAGAATGTCAGCGCAACCTATCAATGTGCAATGACATTAATATTTCATGATTATATTCACAAAATCTTAGAAGATTATGTCGATGATATCCTTGCTAAATCGTTAACACGACAAGACAATGTGAATGTCCTTCGTAAAATATTGAAACGCATAAAACAATACAACATGCACTTAAATCCAAAAAAATGTGTCTTTGGCGTAGATAGTGGTAAACTTCTTGGGTTTGTCATATCTCACAGAGGCATTGAAGTGGACACAAAGAAAATTGATGCCATCGTTAACATGCCACCTCCTTGGAATATTTATTAGTTGCGTACGTTACAAGGTCGAATTCAGGCTATTCATCGTTTCATTGCATCTTTAGTCGATCAAACCATATCTTTCACACATCTCCTTAAAAAGGGTGTCCCTTTCGATTAGAATGTAGATTGTAAACAAACTTTTGAGAGTCTAAAGGAATATTTAGCCACTCCACCTATTTTACAACCTATCGTGCCACATCGATCATTTATCTTATACATCGCCGCATCTACCCATGCTCTTGCAGCATTGTTGGCTCAACATGATGATCAAGGTAATGAACACCCTGTTTACTACATTAGTCGTAACTTAATTGATTATGAAACATGCTATTCACCAATTGAAAAAAAAAATTGGCTCTTGTATTCGCTACTAGTAAGTTACGACATTATTTACTAACTGTCGAAGTACAAGTTGTCACAAAATTTGACCCTCTTAAATATCTTTTCAACTTAACCGATCTTTCATGACACTTAGCTAAGTGGGTGATGTTAACTGAGTTTGATCTTAAATTTGTTTCACCAAAAGCAATCAAATTTCAAGCCTTAACTGATCACTTAGCTTATGCACCTTCTCCCTTTGCTTTCCCTACTAATGATTCCTTTCCTGATGATCATGTCTTAACCATTGATGTTAAATCATGGGAATTATTTTTTGATGGATCTAAGTGTCAAACTGGTTCCGGCGCTGGAGTAGTCCTAATTCCACCTAACAAAAAACCTATTCCCTTATCCTATCATTTAAATTTCCTATGTACAAATAATATAGCTGAGTATGAGGCATTGATTGCAGGTTTTCAAGCCGCTCTATCTCTTCATGTTAAACATATTAAGATCTTTGGCGATTCACAATTGGTCATAAAATAAATCAATGGTTCATATCAAACTAAACATGAAAAATTATCATGATACAAGGATCTCATAATGAAGTTATTAGAAAAATTTGACTCATTCACCATTGATAACATCCCACACAAAGATAATCGACATGTGGATGCAATGGCGAGTGCAGCTTCTCTCATATCCCCACATGATCCTTCTACCAATTTCACATTTGTTATTCACCCCATCTTAAAACCTTCCATCGATATTCCGTTAGAAGATACTTTGGCAATAACTCAAGAAACTTCGTGTGAATGGTATGATACAATATACAACTACTTAAACAATAGTACTATTCTCGAACCTATCACAACAAATACTCGAAAGTGCTTACATAAACTTGCAACTAAATATGTCATTCTTTCCAATGCATTGTATAGAAGATCATTCAATGGTATCCTATTACGTTGTCTTAAAGATTTTGAAATCCCTTTAGCGCTCAAACAGGCTCATGCTAGTGCCTATGGTGGTCATTTTGGAGGTCGTTCATTAGTGCAAAAAATTATTCGTATGGGTTATTATTGGATACATGGAAATTTTTTGCTTTGCCTATGTTAAACAATGCCACAAATGCCAAGAACCTAGTAATTTGATTCACGCTCCTGCTGCCGAGCTTCGTGCCAATGTTCCCATTTGGCCATTTTCAGTATGGGGGTTAGATCTTATTGGAAAAAATTCCCCTCCTTCTTCAATTGGACATAAATTTATCATAACTACCACTGACTATTTCACAAAATGGGTAGAAGCTATCCCTCTTCATTCCACAACTGCTGAAGTAATTTGTCATTTCATATTAGAATACATAATTGCTTGCTTTGGACTCCCTTCTGCAATTTTTTCAGACAATGGAACGCCATTTAAGAATAGCAAAGTTCAAAATTTTCTTACAACTTTTAACATTCAACATCGTTTCTCTACACCATATTATCCGCAATCCAACGGACAAGCTGAAAATACCAATAAACTTCTTGAACAGATCCTTAAGAAAACTATTAACAATAATCATAAAGACTGGCATACACAACTATCTTACACACTTTGGGCTTATAGAACTAATGTTTGATCATCCACAGGAAATACCCCTTATAACCTTGTTTATGGTACTGATGCAATTATGCCCTTGGAGTTAGAAATTCCTACCTTGTGAGTTGCTCTCCGAGACCTTTTTGACACCAACACTTATACGGAACAGTGATTACATCAACTTGAGATGCTTGATGAATAGCGCATCAATGCTCTTGAACATCTCCAAGCTCACATCAAACAATTACAATGCAAACACAACATTCATGTTATTCCTAGATCATTTTCTAAGGGAGATTTTGTTCTTATTGAAAATCAAAGAACTGTTAGTGTTGACAACGAAGACAAAGATAAGTTCAGCCCTAATTGGTTGGGACCTTACATAGTTGCTACTAATTATGGGTATGGTGCTTATATCTTAACGAAGCTTGATAGACCACCCCTTAAAGAACCTATTAATGTCTCACATTTGCATCGATATTATCTCTATTCCTCTTTGAATAGTATGAATGATATAGCAGTGTTGTTTAAAGTTATTTGATGTTATAACTTTCACATTGCTCTATTTTTTTACAAACTAAAATCCTATTTGTCTTGAACACTAAGGTAATTATTTAAGTTCATAATTACTTTAGGCTTCATACTATTCATCCTCTCGTTGTGTTAAATTAAATCCTATTTGTGTATTTAATTTAGCATATTCTTTTTCATTTATCACTGTTGTATCTATGATAAAACTTAAATATGTTTTATATTAAGATCATACCATTCTTGTTAAATAATGAAGCAATTAATTAAATACTTTTTACCATAAGTCATTTAATTAATCACATAGCATTTAACATTCACATACACAGAGATACATCATCATAATATCAAAGATGCTTGTCTATCAAAGTTTCAGATACAATTCAGAATCATATACATTATCAAAATGGTATGTGAGAGCTAGACCCCTCAGGATCTGGCGCTTGCGATCAGTCCCTAGAAGTCGTGAGATAGTCGTGTGCGAGCGCGGTTGTGAACTGTCAAGTCTCAGTGCATACTCCAGACCATGTACTCGTCCAACGGCTATGAGCCGCTCATCTGCCATCTGGTTCCTCTTCGCTCGTGTCTGTGCTAGCTCTGCCTGCAGTCTCTCTACCTATGTTGAAGTCTGTGCTAACTATAGTGCACTCTCAGCCTGATGGAGTCGCCTCCTCACACTCTCGTACGTTGCCCGCAATCTCGCGAATGGTCTGAGTGACTCTGGCTCCTCCTCCACAATCGGTGGGGGCACGTATATAGGATCTATCTCATCCTCCTCGAGGGATGTTGGCACTATCTCTATGGCTGCCCGACGATAGAACTCTCACCAGTCTCTCATCGCCCCTGCAATATAGAACATGCACATAATCAGTAACACATCAGCATAATATATATATATATATATATACAAACAATATAAATCACTAAGGGACATGCATCAAATCAAACGTCATCACCTATGTCTCCATATGCATGAGAAATGTCAACCTCCTCATATCTGGGGGGCATGGAGGATGTGCTAGTCTCTCTCTAACTATGTGTGCTAATGTCTGCTATAGCTATTGCTCGTGATCTGGTCTTGTAAGCATGTGACGACTCTCCATGCTTGTACTGATCCTCAATAGCTACCTAATCACCCTCACTCAAGGGTGGCTCCTCCTCATAATAATAATCCTCCTCATAATCCTCATCCTCCTCCTCATCCTCCTCTCCTCCATCCTGGTCCTCATAATCAGGATCGGCCTCAAACTGGTACTCCTCATTGATAGTATCTATAAAAATATTTGTTGGCATGTACCATACCTCCTCTTCTCTCTCCTCAGGCTCCTCACCCTCATTTGTTGCTAGCTTTGCATCACCTAGAGGAAAATCCATGGGGAACACAAGAGTTGGTCGTGCATATGACCACCACTCCTCATGCTCGTCTATGCTACCGACATCATCAGCGTTGGAGATTGGTGGCTGGTCATGATCTGAATCATCAGAATCACTATCCCGTACATGATCTATTGTCAATCAAATAGTGTCACCTGGCCTCTGGGCACTCTGCACTGATCTTCTAATGAAGGGGCATGCCCTCAATGGTGTCTACACCTATCCAAACTGTCGCATGACTCATCCATAATAGAATGGTCGTACGACGTAGTCATGCCTCCCTGCTAGATACCTATCCATTTGCATCCTTCATAACTATCCGATGGGATCTGACCATTGTTGAGTGAGTAGATAGGGCCTCCATAGGACCTCATCCTCCTCTAGTCGGTCGAATCTCACCCTCCAAAAGTGTAAATCACCATACTACCATAACCGTCACAAAGGATAACCGAACACTTGTGGGTATCGTGCTGCTATAGTACAAGGATATCCGACCGGCCTGGTACATGTGATATGCTCAAGGCACCACACCTATAGAAGTGTACAATGGACCATACTGTCGATCTCTTGAAATACAAACGAACCAAGATCATAATACAAGTGTGCTAGAATGCAGTGGCCCCAGGCATAGACTATCCTTTGCTCGTACATTCCATATATCAGGTGTACCAGTCCCCCATCCAAGTGTACCACTCATCCATCTGGATTGAGAACCAGTGCCACTATGTGCATCATAATCCGTCTAACCACAAGAGCTCATGAGTACAACAGCATGGGAAGCTTGATCCACACTCTAACCCTCTCATCATGTACAAGTCCATTTAGGCAATACTACATATCTCTCTTCTTCTCCCGAAATGATCGATCCCCCCAGAAATACACTTGCACTCCTTGAATAGGAACTTAGAGAATGTGGTGTACATCCTCGAGTGCGATAGTCATTTCCCTGGTCAGAAGATGAAAGGTACAGGTATCTGCATCCCAACGCTCACACAAAGCCATCAACATAGCGTCATGGTATCTCATAAGTGGCATCAAATATGCCCAATAGATACCCATTGATTGTAAATGCTCTACCTCTGCCGCTAATAGCATTGGCACATGATCTCTCAAAAATGACAACTGTCTCCCCCCTAGCCGTTGTCACGACCAGGCGAGAACCCATCAAAATCATCACAAAATGCTCTAATTTTCATCTAATATTTTCAATTTTTCATAATTTTCATCATGCAAGTGTGTTAAAGCTGCTCTAGTGTGCTTCTCTAATGACCCTAGACACTTTAGACCCCTTTTTGATATTTTGCAAAGAAAAAAGGATACTTCACAAAGAAATGGGACACTTTGCGAAGAAACGAGACACTTTGCAAACAAAAGGGACACTTTGCAAAAAAAAGGGGACACTTTGCAAACTTTTTTCCAAGAACCCTACATTAACCTATCCACGCATAAAAATCACTAAATCATCATAAAATCACAAGGCGAACATTACAAAATCGACTCATCTCATGATATAGATCATCGCGTGCCACCTGCTCATGAAGCTCATCTAACCATGAAGGTGTGTAATCTCGTCTGCTCGGCATATTCTTCTCTCACTCGTTGCTTTCAAGTTGCACGAAGGTAAAATGAATAGTAAGTTACAAGTTACTTTCTTCTCCTTCCTTTCATTACTTTTCATCTCTTTTTACTTTTACATATTAACCTAATGTTATCATGTTTTCAAAGAACTTATAATATAGCTATTTTTCAACTCAACATAGCGGGCGCTAGGATAATCCATTTTCAATGCCGCTTAATGTGTTGGAATTGTGATTTCGCACCTGACATCATCATTTATCTATCACTATGAGGCATGGTACCTAGAAATTCCCTACGATATGATGTTTCTTGTTCAACGTGGCTAGATTGCTACTTTGATTCCACCTTCGTAAAGCAAGCATAATCAAGGGGGGGCATACATCTACCCTCAAATTGGATTCCTAGGAGTTAGATAAAAGGTTTTTTGGGAAATTAACGAATGTGTGTTGCAGGATGCGGTTCCTAATGTTGTGGTTGTGTAGATAACTACACTAGGGGCTTCATTCTCCCGTCCTTTTGAATATGTATCCTTTTATGTAGCAAGGTGCATTGTTTAGAGTTCTTTAGCTTACATATGAGTGTAGAGACATATGGGCGCTAAAGTGGGGGCTAAATGTGCCATATAAAATTGGACCCTCTTGAGAAAAGAGACAATTTCTCACATAATTAGACCCACTTTTCAGTCCTGTCACCTTGGGTGAATGAATCCCCTTTGGTGGGACCCATTTTCCAAGGGTGGCGAATGAGTCCCCTTTGAGGGAAAATTCAAAATCAAGTGGGAATTCAATCAATTTAACTTTTGTTTCTGGTGAATGTTGGCCTCTTAGGTCTAATTAACGGGAAAATAAGGTGTTATTGCTTATAAATACATATTTTAAGTCATTTTATACAATCTTTTTCATCCATGATCGCATTATCATTCTTCAAGAGTAATTTCAAAAGCAAAGAATTCTACAACAAGTTTCATCATCAAAAGTTGAAGTTTTAGGACAGCAAACTAGGGTTTTTTATAGGTCTTGAAGCTCGCTAATCTTGTCAAGATCCAACATTGTAAAGGGTTGATGATGGATGCCTATGGTGAATCACGAAGAAATCTAGGGTGAAGAGGTGCAACTAGCTACCAAATCATTCCTAAGGACTCGGTTTCCTATTGATTCCATCTTCCATTTTCACTCTATCTTTAGATTAAGGTTTGCACTATTTTTATTTAGCATTTGGATGTTATTTTATATCCATGTTTCATGTGTTGTAAGGTTTCTAGGGTAGAGATATTTCATCATTTCAATCAATCTTGCTTGTCTTGTTCTAGAGCAATAGAATAGGACCCTTCTTATATTCCAGCCTTTCCTAATCTCTAACACATCTAAGACTAGGGTTTATGCAAATTTTTATCTATTCAAGGTTTAATTACCTACCTAGGGGTTTTCCCAAGGAAAACCCCCCATTAGACCAACTCTTTTAAGCTGTTTTGTAGGGATTTTTTGAGATCTGGAAACGAATCTCTGTCAGAATTTACTGTACAGGTGTCAAGGTATAGAACTAAGTTTTGAATCTGTAGGAATCAGAAAGTAGACTAATTCACCATGCTTGGCGAATGAGTCCCACCTAAAGATGCATATTTGAGTTAGATGTTGTTTCAGATCCCCAGCTGTTAGAAAATAGATTCTGTGTAGAAAAGCCCTGACTGGGACTGATTCGCCCAAGGTGGCGAATGAGTCCTAGTCAGCTCAAGTTTGAATTTCATCAACTTTCTAGATTGTTCTCCAGACCTCTACAACTTTCCAAGTACACACATCTTGAGAAATATCTCTCTATTTGATTAAAAGTTACATTTTTGTTCATCATTTTAGTCTTCTTGCAAACAACACTATGTTTTCAAACAAGTCATAAATCTTAGTTTTGCATTCATTTTCAGTCACATAGATTAATCCATTGCATTTAGTTAACTTCAATTACACCACATCACACACATCCTAATTTGAATGAATCATTAGCATTTTTGGCCCTATCTCTCTTCTTTTAGGTGAAAAACCCTAGAAGTGCAAGAGTAGTCCATAGGGACCCAAAAATCTATGTTTCAATACCTGCATCCACTAACACATGCACATGATAGTCAATTGTTCATAACATATATAATATACATAAACATCTCCAAAGTTAGAATAACTTCAATAACCATCCATTCACATTTATGCAGTATTTCTCCATGAAATAACATCAACTGAGATAACATCAAATGAAATAAAATCACATTAGATAACATACGTATTGATAACAAGGTACAAGTATAATTTATTCATCTCTAGAATTCACATTACAATCATATTTACCCTAGTAAATAGTAACTTCACAATTGGGGTGTAACATACTCCCCCCTTCTCAATCATCGTTGCTAATGGCCTCAGGTATTATTAAAACATAACAACTAACAACATATTGTTCAAACATTTTCAAAAGCATTAAGATTATGAGGAAATTTCTATTGAATTTTTGCATAGTCCTCCCAAGTAGTTGAGTCTTCTGCATACTGATCCCACTGAACTTTGCACTACAAGAATTCTCTCAGACAAGCATAGCTTATACGTTCCTAGCACCTTGATGGGCTCGAGAGTTACTACTCTGAGGTCTTGTACCTGTAAATCAGTCCAATCAACTACATGATTATCCCCTAGTATATACTTTTTAATGCAGGACACATGGAAGATGTTATGCATTCTGGAAAGAGTTGGCAGCAACGCGATTCTATAATCTACAGGATTCACTTCCTCAAGAATCTCAAAAGGTTCAGCATAACGCAGGGCTAACTTAAAAGACTTTTCAAATTTAATGGAGCTCTTGTGAGGTTTCACTCTCAACAATACTTTGTCACCTAAGGAAAAATTATAGGGTACTCTCTTAGCATCAATGTAGCTTTTCTATCTATCATTAGCTTCAGCTAACCTTTGCTTAACAATATTAACTTGTTCATCCATTTCAACCAACATTTCTAGCCCAACACTCACTCGATCCTCCAGTTTATCCCAACTTATAGGAGTTTGACACTTTCGGCCATACAAAGCTTCGAAAGGAGCCATCTTAATCATAGAATGATAAGATTTATTGTAAGAAAATTCAACTAAGGTTAAGTAATCTTCCCACTTGTACTGCTAATCCATGCAATACATCCTAAGTAGGTCTTCCAATACTTGATTTACCCTTTTTTTTTCCCATCCGTTTCTTGATGATATGCTAAGCTAATATTCAACTGAGTCCCTAGTGTAAAAAACAAGGTTTGCCAAAACCTAGAAGTGATTTGTGCATCCCTATCTAAAATAATCTCTTTACGAATCCCATGCAATCTAAACTCTTCCTACACAAAATTTCTTGCTATGATAGGTGCTCAATCAATTAGGTTCTTGGGTATAAAATGTGCTACATTGGTAAGCTTATCTACAACCACAAGAATGGCATTGTGCTTATTCCTTGACATAGGAAATCCTTGCACAAATTCCACACTAATGACTTTCCACTTCCTCTCAGGTATATCGTGTGGGTATAACAAGCCTATAGGATGATGATGCTCAACTTTCACCCTTTCACACTCAAGACACCTAGCCACAAAACTAGCGGCATCTCCAACAGAGAAGATGGTTAGAGTTAATAGTTGACTATGATTTTAATACCCTACCAATCCCATGAAACTTCTTACCTCGGACACATTTTTAGGTATAGGCCACTCAAGTATTGCCTTGATCTTAGTTGGATCTATAGCAATTCCTTCTATTGAGATCACATGACCCAAATAATGTACCCTCTCTTGGAAGAATGTACACTTGGAAAGTCTACCATACAACCTATGTTCTCTTCGATGTTGTAGGACCATTTCTAAATGCTTGCAATGTTCTTCTTCATTTCTAGAATAAATCAATATATCATCTAGAAATACTAGTACAAATTTTTCAAGGTAATCCCTAAATACACTATTCATTAGGTTCATAAATGTTGCAGGTGCATTTGTTAAACCAAATGGTAAAATAGTGAACTCATTGTGTCCATATCTAGTTCTAAATGTAGTTTTAAATATATCTTTATCCTTAACTCTCAATTGGTGATATCTAGATCTTAGATCTATTTTAGAGAATACGATGTATCTTCTCATTTGATCAAAAAGGTCGTCAATGTGTAGCAACGGATACTTTTTCTTAACAGTAGCTTTGTTAAGCATACGATAGTTGATGCACAAATGCAAGGTACCATTCCTTCTTTTTGACAAAGATGAATGGCGCTACCCAACGTGATACACTTGGTCTTATCAGTCCTTTTGACAACAATTTGTTTAATTATGTCTTAAGTTCCATAAGTTTAGTGGTTGTCATCCTATAAGGTACTTTAGAAATAGGTTCTGACCTTGGAATTATATCTATAAAGAAGTCAAATATTATTTTCAGAGGAATCCCTGGTAACTCATCTGGAAACAAATCTAAAAATTTCCTCAATATTGGATACTTCTCCATATCCCATTTTCCAATTCATCTATTTCACCATCTTCTAGTTCTTGTAAACTCTGGAACTTTGAATCATCATTATCCTTCCCAAGTTCTTCAATATTTACGGCGAAGAGTTTACACCCTTTCTTCTTAGCTCTTATAAGTTGCATTGTTGTAATTTGTTAAATCCTAACCTCTCTAGGTATCCCTTGGAATTTAACTTGATTTCAAAAATCATCTAGGAATTCTACAGTCTTAGCATGGAAATCTACCTTAGTCCTATGTTTCCATAACCAATTCATACCTAGGATAACATCATATGATCCTAGAGGTGCAACATAAAGGTTTACTTTTGTAGAAAAACTACGTAGTTCTATCCTAGCCTCGAATATCCATTGATCCACCTTTACTCTTGTTTGGTTTGCATACTCTACATCCTAAGACATTGCCATGTGTCTCACCTTCCTAGATAATTGTTTAGCTATTCTAAGTGAAATGAAATTCTCAATTGCACCAGTATCAATAAGAACAAAAATAGGTAAGCCAAACAAAATACCTGAAATTTCAACTGGAGTTACTTGGTACTCTGCCTAACGATCATCCACTATTGCATGTAGCTTATGCTGAAACATTGCTTGTTGAGTGGGTAATGGATTACCATATGGTCGTGATCCAGCAATTTTATTAAGACATTCATTAGCATAGTGATCCCCTCTGCATTTAAAACATTCTATAGGTGGCCTTCTTTTCCCTATGATTTCTCCAGACTTGTTGACATTTTCACTAGCCTTATTGGTATTTCCCATGCTAGAATCATTCCTTTTTCACTCCCTCCTAGTCTCCTTTCCATTATTGTGGAATCTTTTTCCCTGTTTCCTTGGAATTTTTTGCATTGATTCCTCCTTCTTTGGAACTATCTTGCCAGGACCTTCTACATCCTTCTTTTGCTCTCTTCTTTCTTGACAAGTGGAATTAGCCCTAAGATTTTGCTCTTGCTTAATCGCTTTCTCATATACAAGATCCATTGTTGTTGGACTAGGCATATCCACTTCCCCTCCAATTTGATTGTTAAGTCCCATTATAAATTTCCTCATACAGAAGTGTGCATCCTTGTGATATATGGGGACATAGTGCAGAAGTCGAGTGAACTTCTCCCAATATTCGTTGACCATCATGTTACCTTGTCTCAAACCTTGGAAATCAGAATTTTTTTGGTCATAGTATAGTTTTGGTAACCATCTTTTGTGGAAAATATCCACAAATTCTCCCCATGCCAGCTTCCATGAGTTGATATTAAGTTCCAACTTCTTGTTCATCCACCAGTTAGAGGCTTCCCTTGCTAACTGATACACACCCCATGTGGCTTTAGTAACCTCATCATAGTTTTGTATTTCTAAATTTAGATTTGAAGAAGCCACACCTCAGCCTCATCACCTGCAACACTACCATCAAACTTGGGTGGGATTATCTTCTTCATGTCCCTGGAAAGTTCAGAAGCCACAAGCTTCTTATTCCTTTCCATAGATGGTGTAGGTGATTTTTTCTTCTCATGATTATGGGTTTCATTATACCCATGGGAAGATTTTTCTCCCTCATGCTCATTAACGGGTACTTCCTTTCCTACCCTATCCTTACCTCTTTCTTGTTCAAGGTTAGCCAACCTTGCCATGATTTGGTCAAGCCTAGCCTCTACTCCAGTGGTTCCTTTTCCAACCTCTTGAAACCCATCGGGATTAGTTTTTGTCCTCACCATCCTTATTTGATTAGTTTTTACCTGAATATTTTATCCATGTTAGACTAAATTATGTTATCAATTATATTATGGAAAACATTATAAAAGGCATTCATATGCACACAAGAATTCCATATAAGATTAATCACACACTTCTTTGATAAACATATAATTCTATTCATTTCATGAGGATTTCAATATCCTTTCAATTGCATGCAATGACTATTTAGATAGTCGACTGGAGAGTATCCTTAGGATTCACTCTCTGACACATAACTTAAAGGAGTATAACCTATAGACTGAGGCAGTTGTTGTTCCCTATCTTTATAATCATCTCTCATTTGTTCGTACCTATCCCAAAAAAGATAATAACCTTCGGATTTATCATCTGATACATAGTTACGAGAGGAAATATCAATATGTTGTTCATTAACAATGTAGTCTACCCTTTTTGTAAACATTTTTTCATGAGACCATTTCTTGTTTGGCGGTGTCTGTGGTACATATCTCTCAGACTCATTGCTCAAAGAAATTACTATTACTTCAGCTAGTGGCAGAACTCTAGGATCCTTAAAGATAAATGTTGGACTAACACTTTCTTCTAAGGGCATATCCCTAGAAAGCGGTAATGACTTAGATTTTTTTGGTGAGATGGCTGGTAGATAATTGTACATAGCTTCCATCTTCATCTTCCTCTTCACATCATTGATATGAGAAAGTGTGTGACTAAATTTTTTTATGTCACTCAACCAGATGGAATTGCCGTGGCTGGTTCCCTCTATTTTTCTAATGATGGCTTCCCTTTCCTTCTTGGCCTTGAGGTAATGATCATTTCTGATTACTAACTTTCAAGCTGTTAATCTGAGACACACCATCCTGGCACAAGAATTCACAACATTAGATAACGTTGGATGGGAAGAATGACAAGCTCATAGGTTCCAGAGCTAAACCTGGTAGCTCTGATACCACATGTAACATACTAACCCTTTAATGAAGTAAAAAATAATAATTTTACACCTTACGAGTAAATAAACTAAGTAACAAGCCATTGCAATAAAAAAATTATTTTCTTTATTGATAATTTTGAATCAAGATGTATAACATATTACAACATGAATTCCATTTCATTCCATAAAATACATCAATGTAATAAAGCATACATTTACATACATAGCTCAATGAGCTTTAGAACAAATAGTTGTAAGACGGTCCAAGATCCTTCCTTTCAAATCTTGGTTCTTTTGTCACCTATTGTGGAGGAGAAGCATCACTTAGGCACATTTCTGCCAACCACAGACTCATAATGTGTTCCCCCACACATCTATCATTTGATAGATGTCCCTTCCCTACAACGAAGAGATTGGTAGAGTAACCAATAACAAAAACCAAATGAGCATAGTGTTGTGTCCTACATAACTAGAAACTTGTAATCTCACAATCTAGAACTAGCATGTAATATTGGATAATGGTGAACTGGCAGTGTAGTCTCAGTAGTCACACAATCTAGAGTGGAGTCTCGGACATTCACACTACTTTGGCCAAAGTGTTCTCATTCAATACTTCGAATGAAGTCATCTATCACATACACTACTCAGGGCCAATTTGACTTAAGGTTATCCTAAGCTATGCATAGGTATTTCCTTCAATGGATATTCCATCATCCCAGACAGCCTATTACTATAATAATCTATGTTGACTACTTAGTAGTAAGTACACAAGCTAGGTATTTCCTTCAATGCATATTCCATCATTCCAGAGACAACCTACATACTTTGATTAACCCTACTTACATGTAAGTACTTAAATTCCCTCCCATACCAGATTATCTATCCTAGGAGTAAAAACAAGCTTTCCTACTTTAATCAATAACTTAGCTAAGTGTACCATATGTGCCTTTCATGTTCAATCATACCTAGTATATAATACTTATGATAAACACCCATCTCCTACTATGGAGTACTTAAAAACACATTATGAAAATAGCATAAAAACTTCAATTTCCTTTTCAAAACACTCTAATTTCTCTAATGCACATACTGGAAAAGACATCTCAACCATGCATGCAAGACACATCATTCAAAAGTAAAATAACAAAGAAGAAGAGATCCCATGCATGTTATCGCTTATCCCAACAAATGGCAGCAATGCATCCTTTTCCAACAGCAGCAAGCCATGGTAATAGCTTCTCGGAAATGTCACTATAAACTTTATCTCTCAAGTTGATAGCTTACTCCTCTCAAAATATAACTTCCTCACAAAATAAATAAACTTCCTTTCTCTCTCTCAATGTAAAATAAAGTATGGTTGGAAAGATACAAAAATAGGAATTGCAAAAGATGTATAATCTTATGGAAGAATGCATCCCTTCCAAATGAAATGGTTCAGCTATTTATAGAGCAACTTGGTCACCTCATAGCCTACAGTTTAGGCATGTTAATGGAAAGAAAGCTCCATGCAAAGTAACACATGAAACACAGTAGAAAAGTGGTGACTTCTTAAGCTAATACTCAACATAATCACCTATAGGTCAACTTTTTTAGTGATAGCAATCTAAAGACTTATTCAATCTGCATATGCTTAATTTGAATTGTCACAAAGAATAGACATGTGCAACAACTTAGATTCAAAGGTGACACCATTTCCATTTTCTCACCTTCTTATTTGGCATGATTTAACTACCAAAAGAAACTGTCAACTACCATTCTATTACAACAAACATCCATCATTCTACTTAGAGGATGAATCGACCAAAGCTTTTAAAACAGTTGACAAATTCAAGGTTGGTCTTAATAATGGTGTCGAACAAGTCCAAGATTATCATTGACAACAATATCGAACATAATACAATGTCTTATATCGTGTGTCATTCTGAATGATAATCGGTTTACACAAACAGACATAAACTATTTATCGGCCTCATGAAACATAGTCTATTATGACTATAAATAGCCTTTATAAATCGGCTTCTATCAAAGCAAGAGATAGTTGAATTCTAATAACATATATAATATGCTAATTATATATTATTATGTATATATATATATATATATTTAAATACTATCGTGTATTTATATACATATATATGTATATATATAACTGTTTAATATATATTTACATATATATATATATATATATATATATATATATATATATATATATATCGCAATCCAATAAGTATATGTATACAGATACGTGTATATACTATACATATATATATATATATATATGTCCACATCTGATTCACATATAGCCATTCACAATTATCATCATATTGATAAATGTTTACATGTGGTACATCTATACATGTGCATGTACATATCGTTAGATCCCATTGACATGTATGTGCATATATATACACATTACTTCCATGTACATCCCACTTGTCAATATAATTATAATAGTACAAGAAAGATCTCAAAGGCTCAAATAGATAAACATCACTCTATAATGCATGCAGTAGTAAACAAGACTCTCAATGTAGACATATTAGGTAAGGATGACTTACCAACTACCCACAAACTAACTCAACTCAATCATTCTAATGTGGTGTGTGTATATGCTTAGATAGTTTACTTTTACTGGTTACCCGTCCAATATCTTCTCCCAAGTGATTCTTCCCCTCTGCCTAGAGGAATGGAACACATACCTACATCCACTAACACATGCACATGATAGTCAATTGTTCATAACATATGTAGTATACATAAACATCTCCAAAGTTAGAATAATAATTCAATAACCATCCATTCACATTTATGCAATATTTCTCCATGAAATAACATCAACTGAGATAATATCAAATGAAATAACATCACATGAGATAACATACATATTGATAACAAGGTACAAGCATAATTTATTCATCTCCAAAATTCATATTACGTTCATATTTACCCTAGTAAATAGTAACTTCACAATTGGGGTGTAACATTCAGCGTCTATTAAACTAGTTATAACAACGCACATCCAATCTTCATTAATTTCCTGTGTTCAATGACCACCACGTTCAGCTTAATATGGATCTACCCTTGTTTCGATGTCTAGTCATTTCTGTTGCTATGGGTTCATCCTGCAACTGTTGTGCCATGGTCCTTTTTAGCTGTAAAACAAGTTAATGCCGCAAAACATGTATACAAGGATAACTATCATAATTAACTATTAGCATTCCATCAACATTCATATAACACTAATATAAACCATATAACACTAATATTATAACCATAATTCCATCATCATATAAACCATATAACACTAATATATTATAACCATAATTCCATCATCATAATTAAGGTTTAAGTCTGCATAATGGATAAAAGGATAGCATATCGTAGGATCATTGTCTGGTAAATATGTTTGAAAGTATCCTAAGACATATAAAAAACAATAGAAAAAAATTCATTATCTAGACCTATCACATTCCATGGTTTCCTCCAGGGAGAAGGTTGTGTTTATTAATTTGGACATGGCCAAAGCCTATGATCGTGTCAAATGGGATTTTATTTCCAATATTTTGAGGGTGTTTGGGTTTGGAAGTACCTGGATTGAGTGTGTTATGAGCTATGTCATTTCCTCTTCCTTCTCTGTGTTGGTCAATGGGGAGCCTTTAGAGCTTTTTGGGGCTTCCAGGGGCCTACATCAGGGGGGTCCTTTATCCCTATACTTATTAATTTTTATGGTTGAGGGGCTTGGGAGATTTATGAGATCCCGTGTGGAGCTTGGTCTCATTCAAGGTTGGGGCTGGGGCAATAATTTACCCTCCCAATCTCACCTGCAGTTTGTGGATGACATAACTTTGATGGCTTAGCTAGAGTAGATGAAGCTGTTAGTTCAAGGAAGGCCTTGGACTGTTATTTGGCCACTTCGGGACAAAGCATCAATGAGAGTAAGTCCTTAATTTATTTCTTTAACACTCCTAAGCTTATTCAGCAGCAAATTGCTAGGATTCTCAAGTTCCAAATTGGTTCACTTCCTTTGTTTATCTCAGTATTCCTATAGTCGTGTGCACGCTTCCAAGGTTGTTTTGGTAGGATGTTATTGAGAAATTTCATAAGAGGGTCAATCACTAGACTTGTAGGTGGCTCTCTACTATTGGTAGAGTTACTCTTTTGAAGTCTATGGTCCAAGCTCTCCAGTTGTACATGTGCTTTGTGTTATCTTCCCCTGCCAACTTTATCAAAGACTTTGAGCATCTTTGCCATCAATTTATTTGGTCTACTAATCTCCTCTTGAAGAAGTGGAGCTTGGTTAAGTAGGATGATGTGTGTTAGCTGAAGCAAGAAGGTGGTATTGGTTTGCGATGGGCTAATTTAAATGGGAAAGCTCTAGCAGCTAAACTTTATTGGCATTGGTGTTCTCAACAATAGCAGTCTTGGGCTAAGATCCTCACCTCAAAATATCTTGGGGGCATGGAGAGTGTGGATGTGCCTAGATAAACCTTTTGGGTAGAGGTTCTATGATTTGGAGTACCCTTAAGAGGGGAGCTAATTTGATTAAGCAAGGCTTGTTTTGGATTTGTAACAGAGGTTCAGATGCTCTCCTTTGGTATGATTCTTGGGACAAGCATCCTCCTATTATGTCAACTCACCCTCACTTGCAGGAGTTATGTAGGATTTTTTTGGAGGTAGGTTGGAGTCGTGAGGTGGACTTCAAAACCCCTCATGTTCTAGCATAGGCAATTGTGTATCAGTGGAAGGACCCATAGGAGTGGCCTCCTATGGGCTTGATGGAGGATTGTTAGGAGCTTGCTTGCATTTTGGCTAGTAGAGTTTGCAACTCTCTTTTGGAGAGGAACATTTTGGCCTGGGGTCATGACCAAAAAGGAAAATTCTTTATTGCCTCTAGTTATCAAGTGCTGGATAAACACATTTTTGGGGGAATGGGGGTGCCCTAGTGGAAGAAGATCTAGAATAAATTCTCTTGGCCCAAATGCAATTTCTTCTCTTAGCTTGTGATGCATGATAGATGTCTGACCTAGGAGAATCTTTAGAAACATGATTTTTAGGCCCCTCTATGTGTGTGTTATGCACTAGAAGTGATGAGAACACTTCTCACCTCTTTTTTTAGTGCTCTTTTGTCAGGGAGATTAGGCATTTCTAGTGGGAATCCTGGAATCAACCTTGTAGGCATGCCTCTTCTTTAGATGATTTTTGGATCAAGTTGGCAAACTCTCCTACTAAGACTTATTTCCTCCACATTGCCTAGACAATTGGTCCCAACTTGATTATTTGGCATATCTGGTTGGAGCACAACCGCAAGATCTTTTTGGATAAGAAGCTTCAAATGAGGTAGGTTTGGATGAGAATTTTGGGGGTTATTCAAGAGACTTTAGCGGCCAAGTGTGATCTTTCGACCCTCGTGGTTCCTGGTGAGATGGAAGTGATTCAGAGTTTGGGGCTTCCTATTTGTGATAGGGGGAGCTTGGATCTAGTTTGGGTCAGAGTGTTAGAGGGAAGGTCCTGAGGGAGAGTCATTGGAGGCCACCTCCTCTTGGAGTGTTGAAGATTAATACTAATGGGTCCTCTAGAGGAAATCTTGGTCATGCTAGGGTGGGGGTCATTGGCAAAGATAGTTCTAGAGTTGTTGAGTTCTTCTCAAAATATAGAGGGAAAGACTCTAACAATTCTATGGAGGCTTTGGCTATTCTCTTGGCTTTGAAAAGGGCTTGTGCCCTTGGTTGGAGAAGGATAATTTGTGAGTCGGATTCTCAGATTGTGATTGACTTGTTGAATAAGCACCAATTGGAGGAGATGAATAGGCAGTTGGTTGTTGTGGTATGTCAAATAATCTCTTTGGGAGGAGTGTTGGATGATATCACCTTCTTCCATATCCCACGAGAGTGGAATAAGATGGTTGATGGCTTGGCTAAATGGGTGCCTGAGTGGAGGGGAGATTAGAATGTGGAAGATTAGGGTGGCCTTCTTGAGAATTTTTCTCGGGAGTTGGAGGAGTTGGTTATGGAGGATATGAGATGTTTCTTATGTGTTACTTGATGGCTTTGTTGTTGGATTGGGCTCTGGTGGGCTGGTTGTACTTTTTGGCTTTGTTTTTCTTATTTGAATCAATAAAGTTTTAACCCTCTTTTTATTAAAAAAATATTGCCTTATATAATGAATAAGGCATAAACAAGGCATATAAAAAATATCTAACCTATTCCCTACTCTCACACCCTTATTTTCATTTCTCATGTTAGTTTTGTTGCACTATTTCTCCAATATTATTCATATTCTTTTCTGCACCACCTATTACATTTTTGCAGCCCTATTTTATAGCATTTGCTCCTATTCTCTTGCGATCTCTTATGGCATTATTTATGGCTTGTGGGTTGGAATAAAACTAGCCATTAAAATAAGAGTTTGTTGTGCCATAAAAATAGCTATTATTTTGGCCTCCATTCATCACAATTATATTACTTACAACAACAAATAATACATGCTATTTTGTGTCATATGAGTATTAAAATATATTATTTGTTGTTAGCACAATAAATAATTATTTAAAATTAAATTAATAGCTGAAATTATTTACTGTTGTGAAGGAAAAATGAAGTTTGCCATGAAGTCTATTATCTCCACCTTTATTGATATGTTGTTGGAATTATTTTCTCAACATAATGATAGAAAATATAAGTAAATACAATATAATATTTATTATTCACTTATTTTATCTAAAAACTAAATAAAAAATTACTTATTATATTCAACCATATGCAGCAAAAGGTGGTAAACTGGTATGATAGTGTATGGAAATGGAATATGAAAATGGGTTAAATGGTATAGGAAAAAGGATAAAATATGTTATAAAATGGAACATGAATGACTCTCATCACAAACCATCCTATCATTCATTGATAATCTCAAATCATGTAACGAACTTATGCTCAAATTTTGACAGTGCTTTATTGCTATTGTGCTTATCATAAATCTGAGAGCAAAGATTTCAACTCCATTTCTCCAAGGGTGAAATAAAGGAAAACAATGGAGCTCAACTTGAAGCTCTCACATGTTTAAGGTATACATTTGTTTGTTTGAAGGTATACATTTGTTTATTTGATCTTCTTTCAATTTGCTTCATTGGTGTGATTAAATTTGATTGTGAATCTTGTTATTGTTTAATTATCATTTGGAATTGTAATTAGATTTTAATGTCATACAATATTATATATAATATAATGATTATAATTAAAGGCATATTTTCCATGTTTATGAAAGTAAAGTAATAAAGTAAATTAAAAACTATTAATGCTAGCATCAAGAGGTAAATAAGCCTCAATCGATGGCATATTTGAAGGCATTTTGTATAGAATTTAAGCCATAGTTAAAGATCCTTATGTGGCACATCTTACATAATACCTTGAAAGGAACTAAGTGGCAGTTACAACTATGTATTAAATGCTTTTAGCAACCACTTCAAATCATGGCATGAACTACTCATAACAATTTTGGGTCAAGCCATAATAAGTGGTGTAAAGATTTTTAGTGGAGCCTCCTTTGTGAGGTGATGATTTCTATTTTTAGCATGGAATTAATACTGTTTGGGCACCAAAAATTTAATAATCAGTTAGTAATTATTATCCATCACGTGGAGTAGGAGAAGTTGCGAGGCTTATGAAAAAGAAATCCATTATCATTGCATCATTATTCATGGTTTGAACTTGGAGTGAAGGAGAGAGAGAGAGGGGGGGATTATATTTTTGGATTTGAGTTTTATTTCTAAGTTTTTAGAGTTTGGGAAATAAGGGCACCAATGTTTATGCTTGAGATAACTCTTTTCTTATCACTATTTTGGCTTTGGCATGATGATGTTGCATAGTTATATTGAATTGCAGTGATTGTAATTTCTTGGTGAGTTTAGTTCTCTTAGTGAGTTTGTAAAAAGGCAACGACTGAGTATTACTTCTGACTTCCATATCTTGAGTTTGTAGAGGCAGTGAATGATAAAGTTTTGTCTTTATTCTTTTGTATAAGATGTTTTAAATTTTCAAGGAGAAGTTCTCAATTACATTGTTATTTCCTCTAAGTTTTGTGAGGAGCACATACCAGAGAGAAGAGAAAGTTTTGTTGGGTGAAAATTCTATAATCTCTTTATAGATTACAAAACTTGATTTTCAGCCACAGTTATTGTGAGATGAAATCTCTCCTCTCAGAAAGGGGAGGCACCCCTCTTACTGCTTACCGAAACTAAAGTAAAATATTCTAAGCTTTACAATATGTACACTACACTAATCATATGGGGGTGTGTCACTTTCATGATTATCTCTTCTTTTAGAGAATATGTTTACAATGTTTCATAGTTTTTATTTCTTGATGCAATACAACTTTAAATAAAACCTAAGAAATAATTCCCAATACTTCTAACTTGTCAAAGCAAAGTCTAGGAGTACCAATAAGATAAAAGATAAGTAACAAGAAGGCTCAATATTCTATTTCTCTCTAATTTGTTAATACAAATATTATTCTGAGTAATAAGGACAACAAGAGGTCGAGTCTTTATCAAGCATATACAAAGTTTCAATATTTACAAGTTGCATTTTCTTGGGGAAATACTATGCAAATTACTTTGATTGTGATTTTTAGCTCAAGTGCAGAGTAGAGAAAGAATATCTCATGCATGTTTGTATATTCATTTTCTTTGTGTAAATCTTAGTTTGCATTTTATAAATTTTCTAGATTTTAAAAGAGGAAAATTAGTTTTCTTTTAGAAGAATAAACCAAGTTAAAACATAGGGAAAATAGTTCAATTTTTCAGTTTGAAACAAGAACTTAAATTGTTTCTCTTCCATTCGAAATGAGTAGTAAATTAGAAAGATGTTTTTCTGTTGTGTTAAAATGATCGATTTATCTCATTTTCTCAAATAGAGATTATTTTCAGTTTTATATATAGACTTTTATATAAGTTTACACAATGAATATTTTTACAAGATGTAATTGTATAAATGTGAGATAAGCAAGATACTTTCTTACCCGAGTTAGCTAATTAAATACAATTTTATAAGCTAATTTATTGAATAATTTTCAATAATTGAACATAGTATTCCTTCAAACCCAACAAGTTGGAATTTTATATTATATGATTACTAGAATTTTTATTATGTTCTCAAACATAGAACCATAAAAGAAAATCATTGAAAGTCTTAACTACTTTAATAAAGAAGTGATCTTTTATTATTGTCTCAACATTATAATATTTTACATATTTTGACAAGTAGTCATTAATTAAATACAAGACCAAGTGTCTAGAGTCAATGATATTGTGTCATCATTGTTATCCATATATGCATGAAAATAGGAGAGTAGTTTACTCTCATGGTTTGAATTCAAGGACTTGAACAAGTGGCGAATGCCAAGTCCCAAGTTATTATGAGAATGTAAAATGGGTGTTCAAAGTTAGAAAATCATAACCAACCTAGTCATTTACCGACTTAGTGAGTCATTATATCATGATTGAGTAACTTTATGAAAAGTCAAACTAGTTGGTCAAACAATCATTTTTAAGTTAAACCTTAGGTCAAGGTGGTTTCCAAGCCAAGTTAGAGGTGTGTGAACATAAAAATCCACTACTTAAGGAAGTGTTTGAGGTAATTCAAAACTTTGGCCAAACTAATGCAAAAGTTTTTATTTGCATTTGTTGGTTCACCATGATCCATATTGCATATCTAATTAGATTGGTCATACTTAGAGAAGTTTAAGTTGTATGATCAATTTGTTATGTAGGACACAACACTAGAGACTCGTATGTCATACTTTTGGGTTCCTTAGCCTATACTCTTTGTGAAGGGTAGGGCCAAGTGCTTCTAGTTGGAAGGTGAGTGGGGGACCACCATTCTATGGTTGGAAGTAAAACACTTGGGTGATGCTCTCCCACTTGTAGATGACAATGTCGAGGCTTGTGAAACAGAAGCATTGTCCAAATATGAAAGACTTGACCTTGAAACTATTTTATATTTTATAAATTTGTATACTTGACATTTTATCATGTTTGAATTGTAATTTGAATTTTTTATCTCATTTTCAAGTTGAAATATAATATAGTTTCAAATTCATTTTTTTTTATATTTTCAAATTTGAAATATGCAATAAATGATGTATGAAAACTAAAATATTTTACAATCCTATTTTTAAGAAAATGCTTTTATTTACTTCTATGGTAAAAACCAAATTAATTATTATGTTGTATGGGTTCATACATTACATATGGTATTAGAGCTATCAAGTTCAACACATGGACCTATGAGCTCATTGTGGAAGTTTTTCCTCAAACATTAAATTAGTAGCTAATGTTTGAAATGTTCTTGTGCCAGAATGGTAGGAAAAAGAACTAAGAAAACTACAAGGAAGTTAGTACCCAGAAACTTCCCTAGTTTAGTGGCTAAGGAGTCATCTTCAAAGGTCAAACTCCTTGAGAACATTAATTACATGGGAGATTTTTGGCTTGCTAACTCCAAAACCTTAGATGACACACTAAAGAATATTAAGTTTGAGAAGAATCATTGGGAGAAAGCAATAATGAAGGCCATTGTACCCATCCTTGTTGTTAAACTAGTTACACTATCTACTCATAGGGAGATGCCTTTTGGTTGTGGTCGTAATGTACCTATGATAAGTAAGGAGGTTATGGATGAGTCCTTGTGTGTACATCCACCCTCCAAGTTTGTCTTAGTTGACTCTAAGGGTGAGAAAGAACTTGAGGAGATACCTCTATCTGATAGCGGTTTGTAGTCGCAAATAGTCAAAAGTTTTTGTATTGAATAAGGATGTTATATAAATCCACTAAATAATATAATAAATTTTTAAAATTTTGAAAAATCTCTTTTAATTGGATTAAGAAAATGTATTAATATTGTTTAATGATTATAATTCAAATGCTAAATTATAGGATCCAATTGAATGCATAAAATAAAAAAATTGTGTGAAGTAGAAAAATAAACATGGTGCAAACTAGAACAAACCTTGGAGAAAGTCAGGAGGTATCCCATCCTTCTGATAACCCTAATGCAAAACTGGACCAAATCTTAGCAATGTTAAATGAAACAAGACATAGAATTTGCACCTTGGAGCAAGAGGTTAGGAGCCAAAGTAGGCCTGAAAGGGAAGCATCTCATGAAGGTGAAGATCAGAATAGGCATGAGTACACCACCCAGAGCACGGGTGTGGTGACAACAACTCTAAATCAAGAGTTGATAATGAGAAGAGAAACCAATTAGCCCTTGAGTTATCTAGGGATATAATAAAGGTGATGCCACCAAAGTTCGATGGAATTGTGAGTGAAGATGTAGCAAAGGCCCAACTCACCGAAATAGAGTACTTTGAAATAATAAATTATTTCAAAGTTACTAAGGCAGTTTGGGGAGCATATTAGTTGTCAAGAGAAGCATCCACTTGGTGGATGAACAAGAAGATGAAATTAGTGTTAAGTTAATTGAGTTTGATGTGGGATCACTTCATAATCATCTTTAGGTAAAGATGGTTACCACAATTATTCTTCAACCAAAAACTTACTGATTTCCAGAATTTGCGGCAAGGCAACTTGTCAATAGTAGAATACTACGAAAGGTTTATCCATCTCTTGAAATATGTGCCCCAGTATAAAAAAGATGAGAGGTTCAGGATAAGGAAATTTATCATGGGGATGAATGCCCAAATTGGAGGAGAAGTAGATGTCCATGGTCTCATAACAATGGACCAAGTTTATGAGAAAGCAATAAAGCAAGAACAAAAGTTGAAATCTATATCATCTTATCATAAGAAGAACTGTTAAAATTTCAATTGGTCACAATCACCCCAATCATTTAAGAAGAGGAATGATAAGTAATATTCTAAAAGAAAAATGATAGGGGGTTCCATAATAATAGGAATGATTCCAAACACGAGAAAAATAACAATAACAATTCCATAAAGATCGATCTATGATTTGGATACCATCAATTAAGGCTCAAGGATGAAGATATTCATAAAACAACCTTTAGAACAAGGTATGGGTACTACGAGTTCATAGTCTTACCTTTTGGACTAACGAATGCCCTTGCAACATTCATGAATTTGATGAACAATGTATTTAGAGATTGTCTGGATAAGTTTGTTCTAGTGTTTCTACATGAAATTCTTATATATTCTAAGAATGAAGAGGAACATCTCTAGAATTTGTAGCTCATTCTTCAATGTTTGAGAGAGCATAAATTGTATGGAAAGCTCTCAAAATGTACTTTCTTTCAGAAAAAAACTATAGTATCTGGGTCATGTAATTTCAGCTGAGGGAATTACAGTAGATCCAACAAAGATCAAAGCCATTTTGAAGTGGCCTACATTGAAAAATATACATGAAGTTCATACTTTCATGGGATTAGCAGGCTATTATAGAAAGTTTGTATCTAACTTTTCTAAGATTTCATATCTCATCACTTCTCTACAAAGGAAAAGGAAACGATTTCATTGGTTAATAAAATGCCAAGAGGCATTTGATCAGCTAAAAGAGAAATTAACTTCAACTTCAATAATGAAAGTCCCTGATCCAAAAGACCATTATGTAGTTATCACTCATGCATCGAGAGAAGGATTAGGTAGAGTTCTTATGCAAGAAGGGTGAGTTATCACCTATGATTTGAGGAAGCTAAAGCCATATGAGCATAATTATGCTCCTCATGATCTTGAGCTTGGCAACACTTGTGCATGCATTGCAAATTTGGTGACATTATTTTCTAGGAAAACCTTTCAAGTTAAGATTAGACCATCAAGGTCTTGTGGATTTATTCACCTAACCGCATCTCAACACTCGACAAAGAAGATGGTTAGAGATGACATTTGATTATGATTTAGAGATCGGTTATATTAAGGCTAAGGAAATTGAGTAGAAGATTCTCTAAGTCAAGGAGAAATCTCTTTAATGATCTCTATTCACTCAAATTTCAAAAACCAAATATTACAAAAGTCTATGGGAGATGAGTATTATGAGCAACTTAAGCAAGATCTCACTAGAAAATCCTCAATATTTGAGGTATGATGGATTCTATTTTTGAACCAAATGGACTGTTAAGGTTCAAAGGAAGAATGTATGTTTCAAACTTCAAGGATTTAAGGAATATCATGTGGAAAGAAGTTCATTCTGCACCATATGAACAAGACATCCTAGAGTGAAAAAAATTCTAGTGGATGTGAAACGAGGGTAAAAGTTGAACATCATCACCTAACATTCAACTTTTGTATCCTTATGATATTCCAAAGTGGAAGTGGCATATCATCAATATGGATTTTGTATAAGGTCTCCCTATGTCTAGAAATAGGCATAATACTATTTTGATAGTGATGGATAAACTCACCAAGGTGGCTCATTCATTCTTGGGAATCTAATAGATAGAGCATTGGTCATAGCCCATAAGCTTGTCCAGGAAGTGTTTTAGGTTGCATGAAGTTCCTAATAAGATCATCATAGATAGGGATGCATGCATGACATCAAAGTTTTGGAAAACCTTATTTTCCTCACCTGGAACTCAACTGAATATAATCTTAGCTTATCACCCTGATGCAGATGGTCAAAATAAAAGGGTAAACCAAGTTCCAGAAGATTTGTTGAGGATGTATTACAAGGATCAACAATACAAGTGGGAGGATTATCTTCCACTTGTAGAATTTTCTTATAACAATTCCTATCATTTTGTGATAAAGATGGTTGCATTTGAAGCATTATACGGAAGAAAGTGCCAAAATCCTATAAGTTGGGATAAGCTAGAAGATAGGATTAATCTTGGTTCGAAAATATTGTTAAAAATGGAAGAGAAGATTAAGTTGATCAAGAAGAGATTAGCAAAGGATAATGATAGAATAAAAAGCTATGATGATGCTAAGTGTACACCAAGATATTTATCAATAGGAGAAAAAAGTGCTTTTGAGAGTCAAACCCAAGAAAAGTTCCATAAAGTTTGGAAATTCATCCAAACTAGTTGTTAGATATGTGGATCCCTTTGAAGTTCTTGAAGTGACAACCTGATTGCCTATAGAATCTCTTCCACTAGCTCTTGTCCAGATGCACAATGTGTTTCATGTATTTTATCTTAAAAAGTATATAACAAGTGTTAATCACATACTTTATTAGAATGCACTATAGGTATAGGATCCAGGGGTAGTAACAATTGAGCCACTCAAAGTGCTTGAAACATGTAGGATCCACCTACATAACATAGAGGTCACTCAATGCAAGGTCTAGTGGGACCAGTATGAAAAGGACAATGCTACATGGGAGGAATATAATGAAAAATTCCAAAAAAGTCCTCATTTGTTTCATGCTTCTTAAAATTGTTAAAGAAAAAATTGTTTAAATGTTTATGTTATGATACTTTAAATCATCTGGGACAATGATCCTTATATGGGTAGATATGTTAAACCCCTATTTTATTGTACCCAATTACTTTTAACTGTTTACGTTAAAATGCATTTTGATATCTAGTGATGATTATATGTTAATTAATATTGCGATGAGATTATATACAATGCAATGTATTTTAATTTTGATGATTATTCTTATGTTATTGAATCAAGATTATGATGAGTTTGTGATTAATAACGACTAACTATTTGAATGATTTCTAAGTGAAATGCATGACTATTTTTCTTGCCCTCCAGAGGGAGAGGGAGAGGGAGAATATTACCGGAGAGAGGAATATAGACTTCCAAACAAGACATGTTATAATTGCTAATTGAATTTCGCACACACTCACATACGTCTACCCTAATCCTATCATTGAGTCATTTTTTGTGTTTTGTCAAAAATTGAGTTGCGTCGAATCGAGTTGAAAGGTTAAGTCTAACCTAGTCGAGTTTTGGTGTATTCTCGTTCGTTAAGGAAAATAAAGATGCTTATGTTTTGAAACAATTTGTCAATCAAATAGCTAATCTTGAATTTAAAACAAGATAAATCAATTATTATGAAATTGTGTTAAATGTTATATATGTGTGTGTGTGTGTAAAATGTGTATATATGTATTTATATAAGTATATATATGATAGGGTTTTAATATCAATTATATATATATGTATATAGTATTGGTGATATATATGTATATATATATATATATATTATAATAATTAAAAGGCATATTTGATTAAAGCAATAAAGTAAATTAAAAAAATATTAATGCCAGCATCGAGAGCCAAATAAGCCTCAATTGATGGCATATTTGAAGGCCTTTTGTATGGAGTTTAAGCCATAGTTAAAGATCCTTATGTGGTGCATCTTACATAATACCTTGAAAGCTACTAAGTGGCAGTTGCAACTATATGTTAAATGATTTTAGCAGCCACTTCAAACTGTGGCATGAAGTGCTCATAATAGTTTTGGGTCGAGCCATAATAAGTGGCGTAAAGATCTTTAAGTGGAGCCTCCTTTGTGAGGTAATGCTTTCTATTTTTAGCATGGAATTAATACTGTTTGGGCACCAAAACTTTAATGATCAGTTAATAATTATTAGCAATCGTGTGGAGTGAGAGAAGCCACGGGGATTATGGAAAAGAAAGTCATTTTTCACGGTTTGAACTTGGAGTGAAGGAGAGAGAGAGAGGAATTATCTTTTGGGATTTAAGTTTCATTTTTGAGTTTTTAGAGTTTGGGAAAGAAGGGCGACAGTGTTTATGCTTGAGATAACTCTTTTCTTATCACTGTTTTGGCTTTGGCATGATGATGTTGCCAGTGACTATAATTTCTTGGTGAGTTTAGTTCTCTTAATGGGTCTGTAAAAAAGGCAGCAACTGAGTATTACTTCTGGCTTCCATCTTGAGTTTGTAGAGGCAACGAATGATAAAGTTTTGTCTTTATTCTTTTGTATATAAGTTGTTTGAAATCTGCAGGGACAAGTTCTCGGTAACATTGTTATTTCTTCTGAGTTTTGTGAGGAGCACATACCAGAGAGAAGATAAAGTTTAATATTTTATTTCTCTCTATTTTTTGATAAAAATAAAAAATATTGTTTTGAGTAATAAGGATGGCAAGAGGTAGAGACTCTTTATCAAGCATATACAAAGTTTCAACATTTACAAGTTGCATTTTCTTGGGGAAATACTGTGCAAATCACTTTGACTATGATTTGGAGCTCAAATGTAGAGCAACGGAAGAATATCTTAGGCATGTTTTTATATTCATTTTCTTTGTGTAAATATTAGTTTGTATTTTATAGTTTTTCTATATTTTAAAAGAGGAAGATTAGATTTCTTTTAGAAGAATAAAAGGAGTTAAAACAAAGGGAATATAGTTCAATTTTTCAGTTTGAAACAAGAACTTAAATTGTTTTACTTCCATTCGAAATGAACAACAAATTAGAAAGATAATTTGTTGTTGTATTAAAATGATCAATTTATTTCATTTTCTCAGATAGAGATTATTTTCAACTTTATATATAGACATTTATATAAGTTTACATAATGAATATTTTTACGAGATGTAATTATTTAAATGTGAGATAAGCAAGATGCTTTCTTAGCCGAGTTAACTAATTAAAGACAACTTTATAAGTTGATTTATTGAATAATTTTGAATAATTGAACATAGTGTTCCTTCAAACCCAACAAGCTGAAATTTTATATTATATAATTACTAGAATTGTTATTATGTTCTCAAACATAGAACCATGAAAGAAAATCATTGAAAGTTTGAACTATAATAAAAAAATGATCTTTTATTACTATTTCGACATTAATAATATTTTACATATTTTGACAAGTAGTCATTAATTAAATATGAGACCAAGTGTCTCAGGTTGATGGCATTGTGTCATCATTACTTTCTATATATGCATGAAAATAGGAGAGTTGTTTACTCTCATGGTTTGAATTCAAGAACTTGAAAAAGTGGCAAATGTCAAGTCCCATGTTGTTAAGAGAACGTAACATGGGTGTTCAAAGTCAGAAAAGCATAACCAACCTGGTCGTTTACCAACTTAGTGAGTCATTGTATCATGATTGAGTAACTTTATGAAAATTCAAACAAGTTGGCCAGATAGTCAATTTTAATTTAAACCTTAGGTCAAGGTGGTTTCCAAGTCGAGTTAGAGGTGTGTGAACATATGACTCTACTTCTTAAGGAAGTGTTTGAGGTAATTCAAAACTTTGGCCAAAGTAATGCAAGAGTATCTTCTTGCAATAGTTGACTCATTGTGATGCAGATTACATATCTAGTCAGATTGGTCAGACTTAGTTAGAGAAGTTTAAAGTTGTATGGTCGATTGGTTATGTAGGACACAACACTAGAGACTCAAATGACATACTTCCAGGGGTTCTTTAGTCTATACTCTTCATTCAAAGGGTAGGGCCACTTCTAGTTGGAAGGTGAGTGGGGGACCACATACCTGTGGTTGGAGGTAAAACGCTTAGGTGATGCTCTCCCTCTTGTAGATGACAATGTTGAGGCTTGTGAACTAAAAACATTGTCTCTAGATATGGAAGACTTGACCTTGAAAATATTTTGAAATATAAACTATTTTGTAATTACATTCCTATTTTTAAGTAAATACTTTTATTTACTTCTATGGTAAAAACCAAATTAATTATTGTGTTGTAAGAGTTAGTATGTTACACTAACCCTAAATCATAAACCATAAACCCTAATCTAACCCTACTTCTCATATCCCTAACCCTAACCAAATCTCTTATCATAACCCTAAATCCTAACCCAACCTAACTCTAATCCCAAACATAATTATAACACTAACCGTAACTCTAAACCTAACCCTAAACCATAAACCCTAATTGTAACCCTAAACTAATCCTAACCCTAACCAAATACCATAATCATAACCCTAACCTAACCCTAATCATAACCTTATTTCTCAAACCCTACTCCAAATTAAAGCATGACCCTAATATTAACCTCAAGCTTTATCATAGAACCCTAACTAGAACTCTAACCCAATGCTTAATCATAGAACCCTAACCCTAACCCTAATTAAATATTAACCCTAACTTTAATCTTTATTGAACCTTAACCTTAATTGAATAGAAATTGAAAGCCTAACTACAATGGAACTAACCCCAATTGAAACCTAATCCTAACCTAACCATAACTATAATAGTAACCCTAACCCTAACCTCAAACCTAACCTTTTATAAACCCTAATAGTAACCATTACCCTAATACTAACTCTATCCTTAATCAAACCCTATTTGTAACCCTAACACAAAGCTTTATCGGATCCTTAACCATAAGTGTAACCCTAATTGAACCCTATCTATAACCCTAACACAAAGCTTTATTAGATCCTTAACCATAAGTGTAACCCTAATTGAACCCTAACTTTAACTGAATTATAGGCCTAATTAAAAGGTAAATGAACCCTAACCCTAAACTTCACCTTAGCCCTAACATGAATTAAATCGTAATCCTAATCGTAACCCCAAGCTTTATTGTAGAACCCTTAAAGTTCTAAAAAAATAACACTAATGCTAACCCTAACCTTGCCCTAACCCTACCCATAAACCAAAATCCTAACCCTAACTCTTACCAAATTCTTAACTATAGCCCTAATCCCTAACCCTAATCTCATATCTAATCCCAACCATAATCGTAGCTCTAAACCTAACCCTAAACCCTAAACCATAAACCATAAACCACAATCTAACCCTAATCTTAACCCTATTTCTTATAACCCTAACCCTAACTCTAAACCTAACCCAAACCCAAGCACTAAACCCTAACCTAACCAAATCCCTAATCATAGACCTAAATCGTAGCCTAACCCAATTCTAGTCCCAATCATAACTGTACCACTACCCATAACTCTAAACCTAACCCTAAACCCTAAACCCTAATTATAAAATCATAAACTACCCTAACCCTAACAAAATACCAGAATTATAACCCTAACCTAACCCTAATCCTAGCCCTATTTCTCATAACCTAACCCTTTTCTATTTTGAGTAAATAAATTAATTTTATTTCTATACAAAAACATTAAAATAATTTATATGCATTGTAGATTTTTTATCGAAATAATATAATATAATGATATCAAATATAAAATAATAATACAATAGTAATACTATATATTAATAATAACATAATAATAAAATAATATAAAAAATATGAAAATATAATAATATAATAGTAATACAACTAATATTAATAATATAATGTTATCATTTAATAATACTATAATATAATATAATATTATCATTTGATATAATCAATTCAAATATATATTAAGTCTAATAAACTAAACCTTATTTATCTAATATTATATTATATTATTATAAATATATATATATATATATAATTTTAATAATATATATAAGGCATTGAATTTTTTCAGCTTTAATTTTTATTAAAGCTAAATGATGTAAAAATTAAACACCTCAAGACATCTCGGCGTATTTTATATATATTATTAAAATAATATATATATATATATGCTAGTAGTACCCGCGGCGTGCGTAACACATTGAATAAATTAATACATTTAGGGTTATGATTAGAGTTAGCATTTAGGATTAGGGTTTATATCATGGTTAGGGTTAGCATTAGGGTTAGGGTTTGGTTTAGATTTATTATTATGATTAGGGTTAGGGTGTGAGAATTATGTTAGGGTTAGGGGTAGAATTATGGTTAGGGTTAGGGTTTGGATTATGGTTTGGGTTAGGGTTAGGGTCAAGGTTAGGATTAGGGTTAGGATTTGGTTTACGATGATGATTATGGTGAGGGTTGGGGTTTAGACTTATGATTAGGGTTATAGTTAGCATTAGGGTTTAGTGTTATACATTGAATAAATTAATATAATTAGGGTTATGATTAGGGTTATGATTTATATCACAGTTAGGGTTAGCATTAGGGTTAAAGTTTATATCATGGTTAGGGTTAGAATTAGATTTAGGGTTAACCATTTAGGATTAGGGTTTAACATTTAGGTTTATGATTATGGTTACGGTTAGGGTTTAGGCTTATGGTTAGGGTTTAGTTACCGTTAGGGTTCAGTGTTAGCATTAGGTTTATGGTTAGGGTTAGAATTTTGTTCTATGGTTAGGATTATGTTTAGGGTTTACATTAATGTTTGGGTTAGGGTAAGAATTATGGTTAGGGTGAGGAAATGGGTAGGATTGGGATTATTATTATGATTATGATAGAATGATAGAATAATAGTTATGGTAGGTTTAAGTTCAAGATTAGGATTAGTGTTAATGTTAGAGTTCAAATAATGGTTAGGCTTAGGGTTTACATTATGGTTAGGATTATGCTTAGAATTAGGGTTTGGGTTGTAGACACACACACACACAAATATATGTGACACATTTAGTATTTCATATATTTGTGACACATTCATTACAATTAATTTTTCACATATATTTGCCTCACATCTACTTCAAGACATTATTTAATGCTACACATTTTAGAAAGCCACGTAGATTACAAATAAGTAGTAGAACAAAATACGTTACGAAAGAGTTAAAATTTAGATTTATGGATGTCTTATCTACTGCTACACATCACTTCAATTTTTTTTGAGAAATATTTCTCTTATATTATAATATAAGTTAAACCAAATTGGTAAAATTTTCTAAAATGAGTAAAATGTTTGTAAAAATTTGTCAAAAATTATATCATATGTATTTTCCACACATTTAATATTTCACATATATTTGTCACACCTCCATTTCAAAAATATTTTTAACACCACACAATTTAATAAACCACATATATGAAAATTAATATTGTTGTTTGTTGAACTTATATAAATCAGAGAGAAAATATATGTTTCACTACACACAATTCAATAAACCACATATATGAAAATTAATATTGTTGTTTGTTGAACCTATATAAATCAGAGAGAAAATATGTGTTTCACTACAACCAACTTGAATAACTAAGAAGTATCAAAGGTCAAATAAGAAGTAACTATATGAAAAACACTTCATTGTAATGATGTAGGTACATCACATATTCTTCAATGATGAGATTGGTATTGCGACCTTTATTTTCATAGATGGAAATGCAACTACTTTTATAGATGTCTCATTAACTACTTTTGCAACATCTTCCATTTTCAATATTTCTAGTTCTTCAACAGTGTCAATCATTAAGGCTGTGTGTTCAATATCTTTGACGATTTTTCTACAGGACTCTAAAACAGACCTTGCACATTTGTCCACATTAGTTTCAAAAACTTCATTCAAGTTTACAAAGGCATTTGGGCTTGCAACAATGATTTCTGATTCATTCTCTGAAACATCCATAGTTTGAATTCTTTGCTGAAATTTAAAAAAAAAAAGATTAGTATTTAGGAATTATGAGAATAAAACTATCCACCATAATTTGTGATAAAATAAAAATTGAAATTAATAATGTTTAGTAATACACGCTATGAAAAATACTTAGAATAAGATATTAGTTGACTTACTATGTTGAAACATCACCAAAATCATTTGAAATACCAAAAATAGTATATAGAATTATAAGGAAATGATGTTACATAAAGAAATTTAAACTTTATATTTTATTAAACTACGAATAAAATACATTCAATGACATAATAAATGTTGATAAATTTTATATAGTAGATGACTAGTTGTGTAATTACCAAACTCTTTCAATATAAAAAAAAGAACATGTAGATTTTTACTACCAAGCATTTGGATCAAGAGAGAAAGGATCATGATATTGTTGATTAATTAGAGAAGTACAAACAACAAAAGTGTGTTGACAATATTTATTACATCAAATAATTTCTAAGGATTTCAGTATGCTCTCTTCTTCTTTTCTTCTAGCAACTTGTTTTCCTCTCTTCATTTTTTCATATCTATCATATGTGAAGGGTGGCATAATTCTTAAGCCTTGCAAATATTTGACACGTGATATTGCCACAAATTTCAGACCACTTCTTTTAGTGGGACCTATATCAATAGTGGCTTTCTCTAGTTTCAGCCCTTGTGACTTGTGTATGGTTAAAGCCCAAGCCAATCTCAATGGAATTTGTTTTGTGCTACCCCTATCAATTGCTAGAATTGGAACTCTCTAGGAATGACGGTCATCAAAATGCATTCCATAGTAACTATCAAAATCTACAAGTACATATGATGGCGGTAGAGGTGGTGCACTTTCAGGTCTATATACAATACTTCAAATATATTCGAGTGCTCCATTGACAAGACCTGCTTTAATCCATAAGTTTGAAGTTAGCATTACCCTTGCATTTTTGTTGAGTAATAGTTCCATGTCAAGCTCATCAATTCCATCTCCATCTATAGAACTATATGTTGTTTTAACAACAATGCTTCATGCAATGGGGTTTGATAATGATTTAGCTTTCTCTTATTATGATTGTGCACATTATCATTTGTTGAAAATAAATGAACACTATTTTTGAACTCGTCATTTTCTATAGTACTCATGTTTGCATTGGATCTTGACATAAGTAACATCCAATCATCTATTGTAGGGTTCACATCCCTTATGTTTGATAGAAGAACACAAAATCTTTCTTGCTCATTGCTTTGTCCATCTTGTTTGAAAATATGGCTTAAAGTAACTACAGTTTTGAATTCTTCCCATAGCAGCTTTGCATGCCTTCTGCTTTCGTATGTTGGTCTACCATTTCCAGGAGGAAATTATGCCAAATCTCCAACCAATATCATAGATATGCCTGAAAGAATATTATAATATGTATATTAAAAAAAAATTACTTTAAAATTAGTATTCTAATAGTAAGGAACAAAATATATTACAATGTAGGTCTCTTATTCTATGAAATTTAAATACTAAACATACCTCCAAAACTTTTATGGCTATTTTATGTAAATGCTTGTCAAAGATGAGATTCTATGTTTTGGAGTAACCTCTCTCCCAGGAAGCTCATTTCATCTATCACTATATATTTTATGTGAGACATTTCCTCTTGGAAACTTGCAAGTCTTGTGCCTTGTAGCTCATTGAATTCTTTTATCGGTATTCTCAACTTAGAATGAATCATTGATGCTCCAATGTTGAATGTTGCAACTCCCGTCGATGCAAGTAGAAGTAGAGAAGAGCATTGTGGAGAGGCTGCATTTTGTAATGCTTGACTGATTGCACCAATTAAATACAACTTTCTTGTTCATGTTGTGCCTTAGATTATCATATATAAGGGTGATGCATCTTGACATGTATGATAGTGGAGATTATGATGTTAACTGCTTTATTTTGTTTGTCACTGAGGTTTCCATAGTGCACACATTGTGGTATCTCATCATGAATAAGACAACCGGTATTTCTCATCAAGTTAATGAAATTTGTAGCTTCATTTGTGTATTGTTCATTTTGAAATTCTTGAACCAATCTATTTGTCAATCTATATCTCTTCCGCCCAACATATCTATCTCTGAAACTTGCATAATCTGTCCATGATGAAGTCTAGACAAAATCTCCCATTCGTTCTCTGTAGTAGTACCTTGGGCATTATCGTTATCTTCAGATTTTAAATTAGTCTCATTTTCAGTATTTTCAATATCTCCTCTTCTTTCTAGGTTCCATTGATTATATCTGAAGTTATCCCATGTGGCAACTATAGATTCATCACTATTACCAATATTTGTGTGAATGTCACAAAAAGGTTTGCAAAGCAATAACTCTGAAGAGAAAAAATAATCCATTTTTGTGAGTGACATGCAGGAATTGATTGAAATCTAGGAAATACTCTTACAATAGTTGCTATTTTTCTTGGACTCCATTTGTTGTCACCTCTCCTTTTTTTGTTATATATCCATGATTCCACAACATCAATAAGGCACAAAGCTTCCATAAATTGGGGCCTATTCCTATAAGCATCGATGAAAGATATGGTTTGTTCCTCATTCTCTTCATCAACATTTAAGTGTACACATTTTAATACTTCCTTTGAAACATTTAAGTTCACAAATACTCTACTACTCTATACGAATGGAAGTTCTAGTAGCATATGACTTGTTTCTTGGGCTCCAATATCTCTTTCTATTAGTGTTTCAGTGAGAAGCCGTCTATAAAATTTTGATGCTAAATTATCAGGATTTTCTACATTTGCTAGTCAAAACAACATCTAATGGTATGTCTCTGAACTTCTTTCAGCTTTGGGTGCATAATTTGCAATATACTTAATTATGGCATGTTTCGACATAACAGGTTGCCAATCAATATTTGCTCTCCACAGTTGGAGTATGTAACGGTTGTATGAATTAACTCTATCATCATTTCCAAATGCCTCAAATTTTATCTTGCTAGTTTCTAAATCTCTATTTATTTTCTAGATCCTTCTAAATTCAGTGGCCATGGTGCATTATATCTATACATCATTACCATATTTTCTTGGTAAATAAAATGATATATTAAAGGAGAACAATATTTATATTTGAAATAAATAAAACTGGTTAGGAAGCATTTACCTGCAAACCAATTTTCTTCTCTTTTTGCGTAGACATGCACCTTCTTTGCACATTGTGTGTCTTTGTATGGTATTTAGAATCTCGTCATAGTCATTTGTTGAAAGAAGTTTCTTTCAGTTGTCTAGTGTTTTTCAAACATGGGTGCAGATTGAAATTTTGATATGCCTGGAACATAAATTTAGATCTATCAATATCATATTTGTTCTATTTTTAAAGTAACTATATTAAATAAAAGGTTTAATTTGTTAACTCACTATAATCATACCTATATGTTCTGAAGGTGTGTATCTCATCGAGGGTTGCATGCGTGAACTAAATCATGGAGATATGATGCAACATAGTATAATTGATCTGAATTATTCCAATCTATAGTTTCCATATTTGGTGCTCCATTTAACCATATAAAACCATGCACATGCGTGAATCCCCTATGCTTTCATTCCTATCTGCACCAATAGTCTTTAACATTCATACTATTCTCGAGTATCTCTTTTTTGAAAGTTGAGTTTCGTAAATGCATATATTGTGCAACAATGTGTGGGTAGGCAATGACATTTTGTTTCCGCCAAAGTTGTGCTTCTTGTGGAGTGCTTGGTGGTGTTCCAGGCATCAATGCGTGCAAATCTAGCCAGTACAAGTCTGTTGCACTTAATGTGAAAAATATTGGTGGCGTTCCAATTTGATGAAGCATGTCTACTAATTATGCTCAACACTTTTCCCAATATGATCTTGTTCCCCTTAAACTGGTTCCAAATCACATCAATTTGTTTGCTAGATGGGAGTGTGGTGTGTTCTCCATATGTTCACGCAACTCCTGTATTGTGATTGGCATTTCGTGCAAACTTCTTTTAACATAAATTGTTGTGTTATTTTGTGCTCGGTGTCTCATAATCATATTTATCATGTATAATAATGAAACCTTGGATGCTTTCCAAATCTATTATCTCTATATCGTAGCAGGTGCTTGAAAAATTCATGAAGATGTATTCTCCTTAGTCATGGTTCCAACCAATCACATTTACCATTGGGAAAGAAACAGGGAAATGTCTTGTCAAATAAACCTAGCGTGGTATATTCAGTTATGGGAGACGCACCAATGGTAGGCCAATCCATCATCACTGTTGGATCTACATTAGGATTTCTGACCCATATGCATGAATCAAGTCCATTTCCCTCTAAGCATTTGGCAGTTTGGATGCCTTCAATGTTGTGTGCTCTATTATGTTTCTCTCATTTGTCTCCACCAAGGGGCCCACAAAAACAATATCATTTTTGTCTGAATCAAATTCCATATGCACTGTTCGCAACTCATTGAAAATGTTATGATCTGAATTTGGTGATATATTGTCAAGAGCATTTTCATCAATAATGACATTAGAGTAAAACTTGTCATGCATAATTTTGTATCATAGGGCAGTGTATACATGAGCTCTATTTACTGTGAAATTATAGTTTGTTCCATATTGATCCTTTCTATGTACTACAATCACTAGAAGATCTTTAACTAAATGTGGCAATTTTTTTGCCACACTTTCTATGTTATGTGGAAAACTTATCGTGTTCCCTCTATATTTCAACTGACCACCAGTGTCACCTGCAAAATTGGGCTCACACGTGTGATGAGCATTTCTTCCACTTGAGTTAGATTTTCCAATCCTACCGGTTGGGCCTCAAGATCCATATTGTTTTCAACTAAGAATCTATGGTTTCCTTTTTCTTGTATGCATCTATTACAAATAGGACCTTGGGGACTACGAGAGATGCTAATTCCAATGTAACATATTTGACAAATATAACACATCGTTGATGCCAACCTATCTAATTTATTACGAAATGACATTTGAAATTGCATGAAATTCGTTTGTAGCAATCTATTGGCATCTGGGAATTCATGTGGAAGTGATTCAGGATTTGATCGTGTTGCATGTTGATTTACATTTTCTAGTGTTTCTACAACACGTTCTACTGACCTAGAAGCTTCCTCTTCTACATTCCTTTCAAAATTTTCTCTGTGTATATTCATTTCAATATTGTCCCGATGTCTAATTTGTTATGTTTCCCCTAGTTCAAGATTGTTTTGTACTTGTCCCTCATTATCTAGAGGACATACCTCAACATCCTTTTGTTCTCTTATCAGTTGTTGTGAATGTACCTCCTCAGATGTGTGTTGGCGTGTATTTCTATTTGTGTCTCTATGTTGTGGGTTGTCCATGTCCTATCTTTGAGAATTTGAGTGATACTTGGGCGTTTGGTGGCATATATTTCTATTAACATTACCCTCTACTATTGTTTCACTTTGTAATTGTTCAATAGTGACCTCTAATCTATGTTTACCATATTGTTCTCTGTCAACTTCGTTCCTTTGGCCTATGTACACATCCGCTTGAGCATCTGCCAATTGCTGCATATGATGTTTACGATATGCTTGATATTCTCTATTGTATTGTTTTCTTTGCTCCTCTATCTCGAAGAAGTGTTTCCTCAGTTGAACCATAACTATTATATAAAATGCATAGAGAACTTAAATAAATAAAAAATATTTGTTTATATTATCCTCATAAAGATAAAATTTCAAAAATAAATAGAGTGTGCGATAAATATTAATGTACAAAATCAATTAATAGTATAAAAAAATAACTCAAAAATAGAACTTCTGAAAATAATAAAGACATAAATACTTAAAAAATGTGTTCTCATATTATAAATGTTGAAAGCAAAGTTCGATAAAAAAAAGGTGTGAGCTTGTGTATTCATCATTTATGTAATATCAAAATAAATATGGCAATGATATGTTTATCTCATTATAGATTTACCTAAATAAGTGAAGGAAATATTTAATGTCTTGAATTATCCTATTACACTAATTTTATGTTTTGTCGAGATGATAAATCGACCCTAATGTATCTCTCGTGAAATATTCTATGTATTGAGCTTTTGATACAAATTTGTACAACTTCCAATCCACTATTTCAAGTCTTTTTGATGTCACACATATTTTTATTTTGATAAAAACAAAACTTTATTTATATTTTAATAAATACAAAATTGTTTGTTACATATCACAAAAAATTTTGTTGCATAGTACTATGGTCCTATTTCTTGCATTACGTTTGGTTGAGATATCTTTGAAACCCCTATATAAGTAAATCAGAGTCACCTTGTTCGTATTGTTCATCATAAAATATCTCCCTAACAAGGCCCCCAAATGCAGCAAGTATGTCAACTATGGTGTAACATGTTTCAACTGTTTCTTGAATTGAAGTAACATCTCTACCTTCAACTGCACGTAGATGGGAGGTTATGAATTTAAGCCTGTCTATGAGTTCCTTGCATTGATTCATAAGATCTCTTCCCAATTGTTGGACTTTTGTATCGTTGAACTCATTTGAATCAATGCTTGAAAGTGCAAGACTTGTAACTGAGTTGTCCTTAGCATCAGTATCCAGAATGTCAATGATTTCTACTTCTTCTATATGATTTTCCATGACTGGAATCTTGACTATTTCTATTTCTTTAATATGATTTTCCATGACCTAAAATAAATAATAGGATTATTTGTAGATGGGAACAAAATAGATAGATTTTCAAAAATCATTATAATATTAGTACTAACCTTTATTATTATGTTCTTAAACTATAACCTAACTCTAATTGAATTGTGATAGCAACTCAAATCCTACCTATAATCCTATTCAAATACTAATACTAACCCTAGGTGAACCTTAACCCTAATTGAATGTAAATCCTAATCATAATGCTAATTAAATCCTAATTGAATCTTAACCCTTACCACTATTGTAACCCTAACCCTAATCCTAGTTGAATTCTAATCCCAACCCTAACCCTAATCCCAATCTTTATCCTAAAACCCTAACCTTATTTGAACACCAATTGAATCTTGACCTTAACCATAATTGAATCTTGACCCTACTTAAACCCTAACCCTAAGACTAATTAATCCCCAACACTAACCTTGACCCTTACTCCATCTCTAACCCTAATATGAGCTTGTAAGTCCTAACCCAAACCCTAATTGAACCCTAACCCTAACCCTAACCCTAATGTTGACCCAAAGATTTATTTGTAAACCTAACTCTAATTGTAATCCTAACTCTAATTGAATCATAACCATAACCCTAACCCTACCCTTGAACCCTAATTAAAAATATATTTTATAAAAATTTCATTTAATTTTTAATTTTTTAGTGATTTAATTTAAATATTTTCTCAAATTTCTCTATTTTTTTATATAAGAGATATGATCAACTCCATAAAATTTCTAATTAATTTAATTTATATTATTTTAAGTTGTTGGAATTCAAACATGTAATTGACAATTTATTTTCATTGAAAATGAATAATTGAAGATTATATTTTATACATTTATTTTAATCAATATTTTAGATTATATCACTTAAATAAAACCAATCTTCTATAAAAACATCCTTGGACTTATTTGGCTGGTTTCATGCTTGCATGTGGAACCTTGTCATCTTACGTATACTGTTACTTTTTGTTTTTGATGATGTGTTGTGAGTGATGGCTTTCTCTCTGTTGTCACTGTGTTGTCAGCACCCTTGTTTTGTTGCTTTATATTTCAAAAACATCTATTTAGATTGTATCACTTTAATAAAACTTATATCTTCTATAAAAAGATTGATTTTGTTTTGAAATTATATAATTTAAAATATTTTTCAATAGATAAATTTTTCGATCAAATTGGTTATTTACTTCACATCTAAGTCTTCATCACTTGCAAAACACTATGCTCATTTAAGGTTCTAATGTTAGGTATCCCCGATCCAAGTGGTTTTAAATATTTCAAAATATGTATCATATGTAATTGATGATAGGACCTGTCATTTGCAATCAAAAAATGAACAACATACAAAGGTGATTCAAGAAAGATAGATTCATTTTACAATCGTGAAATGAAAATCATATTAAGGTGATTCAAGAAAGATACATATTCATTATCAATAACAAAAGTTGATAAACTTTTAAAAATGTATATTACTTTAGAGGAAGCACAAGGATTGACGAATTTAATAATTAAGAAAAGGGACAAGATAAATGGAAATATATGGCTTGAGGAGTTGCAGATCAAGAACATATTTTCCTTTGAAATCCCTAGTCTGCACATTCATTCTTAATATTTTTGAAATTTAGGTTCGCCTTTGCATTTGAATTAGTCTTCAGCAAAGGTCTTCTTCTGTAGGAAGAAGTAATGGAATGACAATGCTATACATATAATATATTATACATTCCCTATTTAATCTTTATCTCCAAATGGGTTTTCACTAAACTCTAAACTGAGATAAGGAACAACTTTCTAGCTAAAACTAAAAGACAAACATTACATGTCTAACATTTCTTGAATGCCAAAACTGATTTACAGTTCATAAAATATATATATTGTATCGATTATGAAGAAAATATAAGTACATAAAATCTTTCACAAACATATTATTAAAAAAAATAACCCATAAATATTTATATCCTAACACAATCTAGGAAGTCAAACAATTCAAATATGTAAGAGAATATCAATCTCAAAATTTAATTATATCCAATGAATTACCAGGCGGATTCTTCATTGGTTGGCAGGTTTTTTTTGTAAGTTGCAGCATTCAAATTCTAATTGATACCCACACAAGTAAGTCACTGTATCAATTTGTTTGCAGTCCAAATTAGCAGTGTTGGTTTTCAATATATGAGAATATTATCAGGTTACGACCTGGCTATTTGGTACCAGTCTGTCCAAGGCCATTCACAATCAACAACTTGCGGATTTATCTGATTACTTGTTCAATCTAGACTTCATCGTAAGTGGGTTTGGGCATTAACCCAAAAATTAATTCCCAAGATATAAATAATAAAATAAAAATAAAGGTTAGAAAAAATTTAGTAAATTTGGGGAACTAACTTTTTGTTTGCAAATTGAAAGGTTGGGAATTCCTAAACCATCGGTGAAGATAAGGTAGCCTACTCCCACTATTAAAAAAAGTTGATCACAACCACTCCTCAATCTTGGAGTTAGACCAGGCTACTTTTTCTATTGAGCAAAGCGGTTAAGGAAGTATGACAACTAGAATAAAACTGTTTATAGCCAACCATGGCATGACAGACTGGTTAGAGAACCACAAAAGAATAGTTGAATTCAAACTAACATGAACTAAATATTCATTTTTCAATGAGTCCACCCACATTAAACTTAAAAGATTTTCTTTGCATGGTACTATGCATGGTTTGGATATAACAGAATGCATTCCCATTAATCTTGTTCTGTTATACTTGAAAGGCAATAACTTGTATAACAGCTGGTTCATACCCATGTTAGCATATTATTTTAACAACAATGCATTTGATTTTATATAGTGGGTTGTTTGTAGATTTTATTTGGTCATCCATATACAACCCAAAAGCATTTATTTTTCATCTACATTTCAGATATATTCTATAATTCATTATTTTTTTCTTCAGTGTTTATTTTTATAAATGTTGTCTACAAATTTCTCACTGTTTTTATTTGGTCAGTATAGATATTAATAAGGGAAAATGGAGCGGATGTAATATGAATCATAGAGTCAAATCATCTGACAATAGCTTGAGTGCAAGCGATCCATTTCCCAATTCCACCATCAAATCTTCCAAATATCCAGATCTATATGCAGTAGAGAAGGAACTATATCTAGGATCCTTGTGCCAAGTTGATAGTGGATCAAGCCCATGGCAGTTTTGGATGATTATGCTGAAGAATGGAAACTTCGATGTCAATTCAATAATACGCCCAGACAATGGTAAAAGATTAAGCTTGAGGAACCTATTCTCCTAATGGGATTTTAATGGATTTTTGTGTCACCCACTTCCAATCCATGATTAGTACTTTGGATGAAATCAGAAGATTGTGTAAGCAGAAACGATTGAAAGAGGCATTGCATATTTTGCAGAATACGAGCTACCATAATGTCGGTTTATATAATAAAATGTATATATAGTAAATCATTTTTTACAAAACTAAAATTACATTGTAAAAGTACAGCTGAATTGAAAGGACCACACAGCCAAGATATTTAGAAGAGATGTGAAAAGAAATGGTAGTGAGAAAGGGATGACAGAATACCGGATGAGGAATTGGTATGAAAGGTCTCACAACAAAAAGGCATACAAAAAACCTAAGATATGTTGAAGAGTTAAGGGACTGGAAAATGAAGAAAAGATAGACACATTAAATAAGGAGAACAAAACCGACTCAATACAGAAGTGCCACAAGACGAGATGTTTTAAGATGATGAAGATTGGCACTGAACAATCATTTACACAACATTCAGTATTTGACCAGAAACTAAGAGGTGCTTACCTGGTGAACGATAATGGATTTGCGAGGGCAATAGTGGTGCACAGTTCAAGTTGTACGCCCCCCCCTTAGGATCTGCAAATTCTTCCTTCCTTCAATCACTTTTTCTAGAAAAATATTTTTTTTCCTACCTTGAAAAAGAAGAACAGATTGTTACTAAAGAATCATTTACACAACATTCAGTATTTGACCAGAAACTAAGAGATGCTTACCTGGTGAACGATAATGGATTTGTGAGGGCAATAGTGGTGTCTTTTTTTTCCTCCGTATCCTCCATTTTTATCCCCCCTTTTGCTCTTCTCCCATGGTGTCGTGGTATCATAAGAGAATCCACTGAAACAAAATAAATGACTCCCAGTATGCAATATTTCCCCCCCACGACCCCATACTCATTAAATGTGACAGTTATTGTTATAAAATAAGTGGTGGATTTCACAGTGAGTTGGGTGTCAGGTGAATTACCACAAAAACAATACTATGCCTCATCTCTGCCTTAAAATTTCCTATTTTTTTTAAGTCATTTTGATGAACAAAATGGCGTGGCATATGCAGTAGAAGATAAAAATATTGGAAAGAACTGAGAATCTCATGACAAAAATTTAGTCAAAATAAATCTGCCCAATCCGTTTCTTATTTCCCTTTATTATTGGGTAGTTACCCATTGTCATGCATGGTAATTGCGTGTCTCGGAGAATATTTTATTTTATTTACTTCTTTTACAACGCAGTTTCACAGCTGGAATCTTGAAAGCCTATATTTTCCTTTTTAACAGCTGGCAGAATACGAATCAATTCTTTTTTCTTACACCGTTACATTCACTTGCCTCCTATAGGGTTGCTGCCACTAGCATACATATATATTATTTTAATAATATATATAAAATGTACGCCGAGAGATATTCTATATATAAAATATGCGAGATGTCGAGGCATTGAATTTTTTCAACTTCATTTTTTATTAAAGTTGAATGATGAAAAAATTAAACGCCTCGGCGTATTTTATATATAGGATATCTCTCACCGTACATTATATATATATTATTAAAATAATATATATGTATGCTAGTAGTAGCCGCAACGTGCGTAACACATTGAATAAATTAATATATTTAGGGTTATGATTAGAGTTAGCATTTAGGATTAGAGTTTATATCATGGTTAGGGTTAGCATTAGGGTTAGGGTTTGGTTTAGATTTATTATTATGATTAGGGTTAGGGTTTAATGTTAAGGTTGGGTTTATGGTCATAGTTAGTGTGAGAATTATGTTAGGGTTAGGGGTAGAATTATGGTTAGGGTTAGGGTTTGGATTATAATTATAACAGGTTTTAGGTTAGGAATAAGGCTTTGCTCAGTGTTAAGGGTAGGGTTGGAATAACTATTAAGGTTTGGACTGGAATTATAATTAGGGGTAGGGTAAGGATTTATATTTGGTTAGGGGTATGATTTGGGTTAGGGTTAGGGTCAAGGTTAGGATTAAGGTCAAGATTAGCATTAGGGTTAGGATTTGGTTTACGATTATGATTATGGTGAGGGTTAGCATTTAGACTTATGATTAGGGTTATAGTTAGTGTTAGGGTTTAGTTTAAGGTTTAGTGTTATACATTGAATAAATTAATATAATTAGGGTTATGATTAGGGTTAAAATTTAGGGTTACGATTTATATCACAGTTAGGGTTAGCATTAGGGTTAAATTTTATATCATGGTTAGGGTTAGCATTAGATTTAGGGTTAACCATTTAGGATTAGGGTTTAGCATTTAGGTTTATAATTATGGTTGGGGTTTAAGCTTATGGTTAGGGTTATAGTGTTAAGGTAAGTGTTAGTAGTAGGTTTCTCCTAGAAACTAAACCCTAACGGGTGATCCCACAATAGTGGTTTCCAATTCTTGGCCAAACTGGACACTGAAATAAATTTTTTTAATTAAATCTTCACTTTCGAGCACCTATAGTGGCTAAACCGTGAGGAATTTGAAGATGATGAAAACTAGAGTTTCATGAAATTTTTTCTATAGATTCTAAATATATTTTTTTCAAAAAATTTGGAATCAGATTGCACTTCTTTTTCCATCTCCCTCAAAAAGTAGTTTTTTTTCAGAGAACAACATTTTCAAAAAGTGACCCTCACCGTATAACACATAACTTTTTTTCCATGATGGATAAAATTCTAATTCTTTCGAATTTAGATTCGTAACTCTGATATCTAGTGCTTCCACTTGGTTAGATAGCTTTTTATTTAATATTTTTATTTTAATCAAGTTTCGAATTCAAACCAATTATAATTCAGACATAGCACGACTATATAATGTGTAACTTTTTTTGCATGTATCAAAATTCTTTTTTTTTTTCTTTGTTGGATCAAGGACTTCAATATCTATTGCACTAATATTTTTATTTTTTATTTTGATAATCTGCTATTTTTCCACATGTGCAGAAGAGAGAGCTTGACTTTCGGCGAAAAACCTACATTCACGAGAAATAAAAAATAAATATAATAATTAAATTAAATTTATTTAAAATTATACTTTTTGGGAAGCTTATAATAAGGACTACATAATTACAAAAAATAAATTTTAAATGAACTCATTTGATCCCCCAAAAGGTAAATCAAAAGTAGTTTTTTTATCAACATTTTGATAGGTGTAAAGGAGACTCCGTTATAGGTATGGTTTAAAACTAATGGGGTTCTATCCAAGGGGGTTTGATTTAAGGTAGTTTGATCAAACCCTATTCAATTGGAATTCTTTAAATGGAACCTTTTAAGGCTTAAATCACTATTTTTTCTAAAAATATGTGATTTCAACAAAAATCAGTTCCTCCCAGAAATTGTAAACCAGCTTTGTGGGATCACCCTAACCCTAATTGAATCCTAACTAGAACCTAACCTTAACCCTAACCCTAATTGAACTTGATCTGAAACTTTATTATAGAACCATAACCCTAATGTTAATTGAACACTAAACCTAACCCAAATTAAACCCTACCCCTAACCTAACCTTAACCATAACTCTAACACTAATGCAAATATTTATCCTAGAACTGTAATCTTAAACTAACCTTAATCCTAATCCTAACAGTAACCCTAAGATTTATCCTAGAATTCTAACCCTAACCCCAATTGAATCTTAACCATAACCATGACCCTAAATCTATTTGAACCTAAACCCAAACCCTAACCCTAACATTAATCCCAATCCTAACCCTAACACTATCCCCAATCTAAACCCTAACCCTAATGTTGACCCCAATCTAAACTTTAACCCTAACCCTAACCCTAACCCTAACCCTAACCCTAACACTAACCCTAAAATTAAACCTTAACCCTAATGTTAACCCCAATGTAAACCCTGACCCTACTATTAACCCCAATCTTAACCCTAACAATAATCCTAAATGAACACTTATCCTAATTGAACCTTAACCCTAATTTAGCCCTAACCCTAACCCCAATTGAACCCTAACCATAATTAAACTCTAGCCCTAATTAAACTCTAGCCCTCATTGAACCCCAACCCTAACCTAAACCCTATATGTTCCTAACCCTAGTTGAGTCCTAACCCTAACCCCAACTCTAATCATAACCTTTACCTCAACCTATATCGTATAACCCTAATGCCAAGCCTAACCCTAATTGAACCATCGCCTAACTCTAACCATAATTAAACTCTAATCAAGAACCCTAACCCTCACCTTAACCCTAACCAAGCTAATTGAACAATAACCCTAATTAAACTCTAGCCTTAATTGAACCCCAACGCTAACCCAAACTCTATTTGTTCCTAACCCTAGTTGATTCCTAACCCTAACCCTCACCTTAACCCTAACCCTCACCCAAACCCTCACCTTAACCCTAACCAGGCTAATTGAACCATAAACCTAATTAAACTCTAGCCCTAATTGAACCCCAACGCTAACCCAAACTCTATTTGTTCCTAACCCTAGTTGATCTTCCTAACCCTAACCCCAATCCTAACCATAAATTTTACCCCAAGCTATATTGTATAACCTTAATGTTAACCAGGTAACCCTAATTGAAACTTAACTTAACCCTAACCATAATTAAACTCTAATCAAGAACCATATCCCTATCATAACCCTATGCCTAATTGAACCCTAACCTTAATTAAACTCTAGCCTTGATTGAACCCCAACTCTAATCCAAACCCTATTTGTCCTAACCCTCACTTTAACCCTAACTCCAATTGAACCATAACCTTCACCTTAAACCTAGCCCTAATTGAACCATAATCCATATTAAACTCTAGCCCTAATTGAACTCCAAACCTAACCCAAACTCTATTTTCTCCTAACCCTAGTCAAGTCCTAACTCTAACCCCAATCTTAACCATAACCTTTACCCTGAGCTATATTATATAACCCTAATGTTAATCCTAACCCTAATTGAAACTTAACTTAACCCTAACCATAATTAAAATCTAGTCAAGAACCCTAACCCTATCATAACCCTATCCCTAATTGAACCCTATCCCTAATTGAACCCTAACCTTAATTAAACTCTAGCCCTAATTGAACCCCAACTCTAACTCAAACCTTATTTGTTCTTAACCCTCACCTTAACCATAACCCTAATTGAACCATAATCCTTATTAAACTCTATCCCCAATTTAACCCCAACTCTAACCCTTATTTAACCCTAACCTAATCATAATTGAACCCTAACCCTAACCATAACCCTAATTAAAATAATTATAGTTGAACCCCAACCATAACTCTAAGTGAACACTAACCCTAATCAAATCTTAACCCTAATTAAACCCTAACCCTCACCTTAACCCCAACCCTAATTGAACCATAACCCTAATTAAACTCTAGCTCTAATTGAACCCCAACCCTAACCCTAACTCTATTTGTTCCTAACCCTTGTTGAGTTCTAATGTTAACCCTAATACGAACACTAACCATAACCATAATTAAACTCTAATAAAAAACCCTAACCATATCATAACCCTATCCCTAATTGAACCCTAACCTTAATTAAACTCTAGCCCTGATTGAACCCCAACTCTAACCCAAACCCTAATTGTTCCTAACCCTAGATGGGTCCTAACCATAACAATAACCTTTACCCCAAGTTATATCATATAACCCTAATGTTAACCCTAACCCTAATTGAACCCAAACCTAACCCTACAATTAAACCCTAATCAAGACCCTAACCCTAATGTATCCATAACCCTAATCGAACCCTTTTGAACCCTAATCCTAATTGATCCCTAACCCTAACCTTATTCCTAATTTAATCTTAATCCTAATTCATCTCTAACCTCAACCCTAACCCTATCTTTTATTGAACATTAACCCCTAATTATAACCCTGATCTAAATCCAATCACCCTAACCCTAACTTGAAACTTTATCTTAGAATTCTAATTGAACCATAACCTTAATTTTATGATAAAATTTAGTGTGCACTAATTTGTTAAATATAAATATGGTAGTTTTAATATATTAATTTGAAAACTTATTTTTGTGTAATAATAAATTTATTATATTTTCTTTTTATTTAATTTTATAATTTTAAATTTATTTTAGATGTGCACTTATTATGGGAAGCTTTTATATTGGATTGTATATCTAAGTTGTATTTTTGTAAAATAGTTTCTTTAATAAAGTCTTAAATTTAAAATATTTCTCTACAGATATACATTATTTTTTAAAATAGAATATGGATGATTTTTTCTTTAACAATATTTAGAGACAACTAAAAAATAGTTTAAAAGACAAATTCTAAAATTGATATGTTAGTACTCCTTTTATATTTGATCACCATAATTTAAGATTTTTTTTAGGTTGATTTTATATCGTGCAAAAAATTTAAAGTATATTGATGTGTGGTCTATATATATATATATATTCATTACTTACTTGAAAGTATATATCAATTAAAAAATTATACAATATGATTATATTATTTAAATTGATCTTTAAGATATGTCTAATGAAAACTTTAGAAATATTTTTTCTATTATTTTAATATAGCTTTTCTCATCTTGGAAAATGACTGACATTAAAATAGAATGTGGATGCTTTTTTCTTTTACAATATTTAGAAACACCTAAAAGCAATTTAAAAAACAATTCTAAAATTGATATGTTAGTACTCTCCTTATATTTGATCACCATAATTGAAGATTTTTTTTTTTAGGCTGATTTTATATCGTGCAAAAAATTTAAAGTATATTGATGTGTGGTATATATATATATATATATATTCATTACTTATTTGAAAGTATATATCAATTAAAAAAATTATAGAATATAATTATATTATTTAAATTGATCTTTAAGATATGTCTAATGAAAAATTTAGAAAGATTTGTATTATTTCAATATAGCTTCTTCTAAATTTAGAAAAGATTTTTCTATTATTTTAATATAGCTTTTCTCATCTTGAAAAATGATTGACAGTAAATAGAAAATGGATGATTTTTTCTTTAACAATATTTAGAGACAACTAAAAAGCAGTTTAAAAGACATATTCTAAAATTGATATGTTAGTACTCACCTTATATTTGATCACCATAATTTGAAATTGTTTTTTTAGGTTGATTTTATATTGTACAAAAACTTTAAAATATATTGATGTGTGGTCTATATATATATTCATTACTTATTTGAAAGTATATATCAATTAAAAAAGTTATAAAATATTATTATATTATTTAAATTGATCTTTAAGAAATAAATTGATAAATCGATCTTTAAGATATGTCTAATGAAAAATTTAGAAAGATTTGTATTATTTCAATATAGCTTTTTCTAAATTTAGAAAGATTTTAAAAGATTTTTTTTATTATTTTAATAGGTACAGCTTTTCTGAAACGGAGAAAAAGAAAATTCACTTTTTTGTCTTTTTGGCTCTGACTGTTCAGGCGACTGGCATTCGTTATACACAAAACTTCCAGCGAAAGGTCTTTTTCTTCCTATAGAAGACGATCTTCAACTATATGTAATCTGTACATGAACATGGGTATAACAGAAAATTTTGAATACCCAATTTTTTCAATAACAAGAGACAGAGATCAAATCTATCTTTTCGTAGTATTGTTTCTTTGCAGTATTCCCTCCATTATTACCCTTTTTCGATACCCGTTGGACTGTAGATCGATGTTGTTATGGCTCCAACTCTTGGTCATCTGTCTAGAATACTTTGAACTTGAGGTTGCTTCTTTGAATCTTGGCATGTTTCTAAGCACGACAACTACATACCACCAAATACAAGTACACAGAACAACCACGAACTTATCGGAAAAAACCAGGCATAGCATGACAACAATCAAAGGAGAAAACCCAATGGCCACATCGTATCCTCCTTCAGCCGTGGGTAGAGAGTAATCAAATCGTATACTTCTCCAGAAGATCCCTGCCCTTGGATAAATCTGCAACCACACAGACACACGATTACCTACAACAGCAGGCTTTGAATGGTTCCTTGCAGCTTTGCCGACATGAATTTTGCAACCCCTACACTTCACTTCTCTGCACCACTCATGCTCGTTTAGGATTAAAGAAAACTGCTTAGAAAAGAGATTATTTGTAAATCTTAAAATGGTTTAGGATTCAAAATTTCTGTATGCATTTAAAAATTAGACATCTGCTTACGATATTTCTTGATCTAACAGTGGCACAGTAGTTGTTATTTTCCATTGATTATATTGGAAAGTGTTTGTTTTTCTTATTTATCACGCCTCTGTTCATGGTCAGTCGCGATGAAGCATATTTTCAACAAAAATTCCATGAAGATTCACAATTAATGAGATTAGTCAGATTAATAAACACACAATCTAAATATATAGTGACATTCAAAAAAATGTACGAAAATTTTCTTTACCAGGTCTAAAAAGGGAAGCTGAACACAGGGCACTGCACATTAATCTTATTACTCCAAATAACTGAACATAAAATTTGAAACCAGCCATTAGAGTACTAAGCAGGGCACTCGAGAAAAGCACCTTCTCCTTTAGATGACAACCCATTAATTAGAGCTATGGAGATAACCAGTTCGAAGGACTATTTACTTCATAGAAAAATGCCGATGATCGCAAACTATACAGAAAACGGTTGCATGCAAAACAAACAACATTAAATGACATAAGGTGAAGAAGTAAAATCTAAACATAAACCTGGAAAGATACTCACCAAAATAAAAAGAGATAAAACACTTGTAGAATTGCCGATACCTAGTGTTCCAGATCTACATAAGATGACTTACTGTTGAGTTCATGAGAACAAATCAAACTGTGAGAATCCTCTCTCCATAATGTCGCTGCCATGATCCCCCCTTCTTACTATGTTTGGTTTGATGTGTATAGGGGTTTTCTCTCCATCTTCTCTCCATTGCATCTCCACTTAGAGAGAAAACTCTCCTCCTCCTCAAGCACGCGATGGTGAAACTTATGATATCTTTTGATCTCTTTGTATGCACACAAGATTGTATGTAACTGCTCACATTATGGAAGTTCAATAGTCAGTAGCAGCTAGTTGTGCTGAGTGGTGGTGCCACGTAGCAGAATACAAACCATTTCTTTTTGCTAAGACTGTTACTTCTGCTGGCCTCCTATAGGGGTCTGCTGCCATTATAAGGTTACGCCTCTCGGCGTAATGATTTTTAATTATTATTTTTTTTCTAAAATATTTATTGTCTTTTGAATTGTAGCTATTTATTAAAATGATTTTTATTGTTTTCTTTTTTTTTTGGACTTTTTTGTTTTTTTGTTTTGTGATGGATGTGCTCACCCATATAGACACCATTGTAGCATTAGACTTGTAGACATAATAAATTTAATATAAAAATTAAAATATATATTACTAATAGATGTCAGTTTCCATGTAAAATAAAGAGTAATATAGTTTGATTTAAGATAATATTATTTCTTTATATAACAATAAAAATAATATAATATTATGTAATTATAATATAGTATTAATATTAATAACACAACATTAAAAATAATAGTATTTTTAGTTCCTGCCGATAGGCAAGGCCTTGATCTTAACTAGTGATTAATTGTTTTTCTTGCAGCCAATCAAAATTCATTATCTTCTTTTTCATGCATTATTATTTAATTTTAGTAAATTATATTTTAATTTTTTTAAAGGTTGTTTATTTACAATAAGACTAAAAATAAATGATGCCTTAAGCAATATTTTTGTGAACCCTTTTTTGAGCATTTTTTTAAGGTAACTTTTTAGCCACTTCTTAATTAATGCTTGCACATTCAAAAGTGCAAAAATTATGACAAAGTTAAAATTAGAAATTGTTAATTTTTAATAATTACAATTATATCATTGGTAAATATATTTCTATTGCTGCAATAAAAGCAGTTTTGTTGGAAAATGTAGTTGTGTAGTTAAAGAATTATAATAATTGTCGTTGGCGGCCATTTTAATCCCCTTGCACATCTAGATATTGTCGCAACTGCACCAACCATCTTCTGTGAATTGTTCTTCTTCAACCCTCTATCATGAATCATTTTCTAAAAATTGCTTTGTTTCTTAAAACATTTCAATGACACGATTAGTATTTGGTTCTTGGTTGGATGATTTGATATTACTCATAAACAATTGAGGATATAGATCTGACCGAGTGACCACTGTATATTTTATATTACAATATATTATATTTTGGTTTCCTTCTCTTGTGATCTGTCAAATACTCGGATGTTGTTTTAGATTGTTGTTTAGACCTGTAAATTCTTCACTTGAATCTATTTCATAGAAGTTGCCAAATGTTGTATTAAATAACTACAAAGAAAAATAATATTGTTGGTTACTGCACAAGTTAGGGTATTTCTTCCATGTTTAAACTTTGTTTGATGCAGCACAAAAGTTTCATGTGTAAATTCAACGATAATAAGGTCTAGGATTATTGAGGAGAAAGAATATTTTTTTATTAATTAGAATTGCAAAAGATTTCCAGCAAAATACTTGCAGGCAATTTAGGGATTCGTTAAGACTTGAAGATCACTTGCATAGAATTTTAAATTCTGGGTCACTGCTAATTTCTACAATATCAATCCTTGAGCATTTATTCGACTAAAATGTCAAACGATCGAGCCGATAATTATTCTTGATCATTTCAGAGAAATTCTCAACAACAATAACAACAACTAATGTACGCTATTAGAAATGATTAGCAACAACAAAAACTACAACAACATTTCATGCAACATCAAAATATCCAAGTGCAAGCTCATGTTGCGTAGTCTACCATGCACATGAATCATCAATAGTTAGCCAACAACACATGATCCCGCAGAAGAAAATCTCAATGAATAGGAAGAGAAAATACTTATAGAAGATGCCAGTTCAAGGTATGCACTATTTGATGCACTTCTAAGGTATTTCATTTTAACATTTGAGATTTTTGTCTTACATATATGTTGTTATTATCATCTATTTCCAAAATAACATTGGAGAAAATTTTGTGACATAACTGGACTGATTTTAATTAGTAACATGTACATGTTCATGTTCCACACTTGGTTGTATTTGCCCCCGCCAGCTACAATGTCTGATTCTTTATCTGACTCTCTGAGCAAGGGTTGATTTGTGTTATGCTTTTAATATTGATAAAATTAATTTCATTGCGGTCATTTATTTTTTTATAGTTTTGCTTTACAATATGCAAGAGTGGAAGGCCCAACTGAAAATACCTCAGCTTGATTCAAGGTACAAGACTGAGGTATGAATCTTTATTTTTTAATAATGATTAGTATCTTGTGATATATTTTAGTTTATCAATACTTACAAGAATTACTTGCAAAAGCTTTTTTTTATACTATTATAAATCTTTTCTTGAACTGAAGAATTTTAGTGGATGTGTTTATTGCTAAGCATAATTAAACTTTATGAGCCATTTGTTGCCTTCATTTATAGAAAAAGAAGACATGTTTTTTAATTTTCACATACTTGCTATGGAGAGTGAGGTAATATTCATTTTGAAATATGCAATGTTTTTTTCCACACTATGGGGACAACAATTTCTTCAAATTTTCGCGATGACTTGGTTTGACCAGTTTTGGGTTGTTACATCATACACCCATTGAGGTAGACATCAAAATCATTTTTTGTAGTTTTATTTTGTGATGGTGTTCTCTAATACTATAGAATTCCATCATTCCAACTGTTTATTAGTCTGCTTAAGATGTAATTCTGAAGTTTGTTCCTGCAATTAAATCATCCATTGTGTTTAATTTGATAGGTGCTCAATAAAGACATCAAGGAGTTTCATCTTGTTAACATGTAATTAAAAATTAAAAAATATGACATATTTCAAAACTAAAAGTATAAAATAACTCTCAATTAAAATTAATAATTATAAAATAAGTTTTAAGTAAATAAAATAAAATAAAACTACGCTTATAAATAAAATAGCTTCTACCTCTTAACAAAGTAAACAATGCAAATAAAATAAAATAATTCTTGAATAAAAAATAACTATAAAGTAACTCTTACATAAATAGCTCTTCAAATATAAAATAGAATTATTTTAAAAATAAAATAATCCACTAGTGAATAAACTAACTTGTATGTAAAAAAACCTCATAATTGATTGTTTTTTATAGAGATGTATTTAAGAGATCTACATTAGTGTTGGTGACAATGAGGCGATTTTGGAGTTGGTGATGGTGAAGGTGAATAGTAGGAGAGACAGTGTTGGACAATATTTTTTAAATTATGATTTTGTTTAGAAAATATTATAAAACTGTGGGGGATGACTTCCACTTGGCATATCAATTGTGGGGGATGTCTTTTTTTTTTGGCTAAAATTTGGGGATGAGATAGGGACTTTTTATCTCACACAAAACTAAAAATTAATAAGAGCATATTAAGAGCTTTTTCCAAGTCAACTGACTATGTTGATTCTATCAGGAATGGGACAATTGGTGCTATTGAACATTGATGAGATTTTGTACATTTACATGCTCATGTCTGATGCATATATAGTTATGTGGTTGTTCGTTGTATTTCATAATAAGCAGGGTAGGTTGATCATTGAATTTTATCTGAATACAAGGATTGTTAATTTTGAAAGGACAATACATGTTTCTTGTTTGTAACAACTTGCCTTATTTCCCGATATTGTTTATGGTATTACATGTCACCATGTGAAAAATTTCAAGATTACTATTAAGTTGTTATAATATCAACACTGTTGCTAAAACATAGCAGACACAACAAATAAAAACAAGACTATTCTTGCACATTTTGATAGGAACTTCGCTACTATGGATGGATACCATGAAGATGGAGGGGGGGATAGACTTGAAGTATTTTATTAATTATAATGTTAAAATATTAATATTAATAATAATATAGTAATACAAATCATTTAATAATAAGAATAATATAATATTATTCTTTGCTTCATAAGAGAAAGTTTTATTGATTAAATTTAAAGTGTACATAAATGGCCAATGAATGGCATACAAATTTGCATTAGATAGTTGCATACACATCTCCCTATTCTAAGATGAAAAATGGACACCAATATTGGTGTGAGAGCCCAGTTGTAATTTAATCTTATTTAATTTTGACTGGAGGGATTTCTTTTTCTTACTCTGTACTTCCTGCCAACCCTCCCCATCCACTTTCTGATTCATTTTGATGGTGTTCGCGATAATAGCTTGAGGCGTACTCCCTCCACCTGGAGCCAAAGAATTCCCCACACCCAACTGAAGGTTACTTGATGACGGGTTTAAATTTTCCTTGTCTGCATGAAGATGTTGCTCCTACGCCAAACTCACTGCTGAAGAGGATTTCAAAGATTGTTGTGTCTTAGCTTTCTCTTCCCCAACTTTTGGGGAGGGCCTGAACTTTTGAAAGGGAATTGAATTCACCTCCTTCTCCTGTGTCAAAGCTTTGATTGAGTAGTGATGAGGTAGAGAAATGTCCCACCAAGACTGCAAACCCAAATTTTTGATTGTTTTGGAGAATGAGTTGGCCATATGACCAATTTCAAAGCATATCCTGCAATAGAAGGGCAACCCTTCGTAATCTAAAATTTGTGTCTAGCAACAATCTGCAAACTTGAAAGTGATGTCACTAGGAAGATCTCTTGTGACATCCAAATCAACTTAGGATACCGACAAAATTTGTGCAATGAGTAAGTTAAGTTGTGTGGTCCCACGAAGCAAGCTAAAGGAAGAACTCAATTACAGGCTTGTCCATAAGAAGCCATGTAGTAGGAGATTTGGAGAAGAGCGAATCACGACGAGGGTTTGAGCTGACATGCTTGAGTTAAAATCCCGAAACCACACGGCTTGAGGAAGGCTTTGCCCCAACACCATTTTATTGCAAATTGTCACGATATAAATATAAGTAAACAATGTCTAATTATCTCCAAAAATACCAGAACGGGAGAAGACGATGCCTTTTTTATGAGGGTTTTTGGATTGCTCGTGGAGATTCCAAACCCATTAGAAACCGATTTTCCCTTCAGTGGTCAAGCATCCCATGTTGATTTGAATTTTTTCCCTTGACTCAAGCCAACAAGCATGTCCCTAAATGACGGGTTGTCCCCATGCTTGGGACCTGATGATTCTTGAGACCCCACAACCAGTTGGAGATGCATTAAGTCACCCACCAAAACTTTTCCTGAGCATCGAGCATTTGCAGCCCTAGCTAAACCAAGGCAAGCAGATGAAAACGCAACATACGAAACCTTATGCCCTTGTTTTCCATCGCTTCCCACCATGCCAGGGCATGTACACACGGACCCAGAGGCATCACTGCAGTCATTGGAAGCCTTGTTCTCACTAGCAACGTCTGCAACAATCAAAACCCTAGGAATGCAAGAGCTCGACAATGCCATTTTTTTAAGAATAATATAATATTATAATAATAAGTGTGAAAGGGTGAAAATATATGTTAGAAAACAAGCAACAAACAAAAGAGTGCAAGAAAACAAAGATTAACACCCTACACCTTAAGATTGGGCAAATGATTAGCTTAACAAAACAAAATAGAAAATTTCACCTTGTCGAGTTGTCCTTTGGTTGACCCTTGTTTTGTGATATTGTATGCTCCTTTGATGAAAAATAGATGAGGATGCAAGATGGTTGGAATTGTATGACCATGGATGCAAATGCTCAATGTGGACTCAAATAACAAAATTGCAAGAGTTTGGCTATGACATGCAAAAGTCCCCAAATGAGAGAAAAGAGGGGGTATTTATAAAGAATTTTAGATTCTCTAGAGAAATGGACTGTTGAGATTAAACCAACAAGGCTAAGATGTGAGGGCTTGTGAGTCATCAGATGTAGGGCTATGGTGAGTTGATGACTCACAAGCCCTCACATTTTGACATGTAACATGTGAAGTGGCTTGGAAATGGTGATGTGTAAATGAGATGGAAGGAGGGTACATGATGTGGAAGAAGGCCAAGTACCTTGTAAGTACCTTGATTTGACCTCTCAATGATGACATGGGGAAAAAAAGATTCCTTTGAGGAATAAAAGTGAATTTAAAATTCACAATGATTGAAGAATCTTGTGGATAAGACAAGGCTCCAAAGGGAAAGGTGGAAAGTACCTTGGATAAAACAGGGTGCCTAAAAAGGTAAGTACTTACCCACATGTGACTTGATGTGACAAGTCAAAGATTCTAGAAGACTTTGACACATGTGATGTGACAAGTCAAAGGTTTTAAAACTTGCATGGGGAAAAGAAGATTCCTTGGAGAAATAAAAGTGAATTAAAAATTCACATGAGGAAGAGAGGAGTCTTGAATGAATAAAGATGAATTAAAAATTCATTAGGGGATGGGGAGAGTTGACCAATATACTAATTAGACTTAACCAATCAGTAATTAGAAGATAATTAGAGGGTAATGAGGATTAAAAGTCAACTTGCAAAAGTTGGAGGATGTGACACATTGTAATCAAGGATTAGGCATGTGCACATTCCTGATGAAGAGATTTAGGGGGTGCGTTAGGATTAAGAAAAAAGATGACATGTGACGAATTAAATAAATGCCATATTTATTTAATTCATTTAATGAAGGGGGGATTAAAGAGGGTAATGTATTTAATTATTAATTGAATACTTTAGAGATTTAGAAGAATTTAAAGATATTAATTAGATAATAACAATATTACCTAATTAACGTAGATAAGAGGATGCTTAGACGAAAATGGATAATTTTAGATAAATTAAGTGTCCAAATTTACGTGTCTACAATATAAATAATATAATATTATAATAATAAGAATAATATAACAATTTTAATATTGATAATATAATTTTAAAATAATAAGAATAATATAATAATTTTAATATTGATAATATAATATTAATATTAATTATAATATATAAAATTTAAAATATAATATAATATAATAGTAAGAATAATATAATAATTTTAATATTGATAATATAATATTAATATTAATTATAATATATAAAATTTAAAATATAATATAATATAATATTACAATATAATAATAATATAATACTTACTTTAATTAAATTCAATTATAATAAATAATAATAATATAATATTAATATAATATAATAATATAATATAACAATTTAATAATATAATACAAAAATAATTAAAAATAATAAGAACAATAATGCAATATTTAATATAATAAAACATTAATATAATACTAATAAAATAATAGTAATAATAAATTATAATAATATATTTATATTATATTATTCATATTGTTTTCATTATTGTTTTAAATTAATTTAATTTATCTTTATTTTATATTAAATAATATAATAAAATGATTAATAAAGATATATATGTGAACGTTATTTATATAGATTACTTAAAAACAGATAAAGTAGTTTATTTATATTTATCTTAATTAGAATTCACTGATAACACCAAGATTAAATAAGTAGGAGTGCAGGGAAATATCGGTTCTAGTCTAGAGGGAATAAGAGATAAAAGAGTACGCTTTGGCTGTAGGATTAGGGGAAAAGGTGTAAATCAGTTTTGTAAAGGTATTAACGAGCGTAATGTTGATGATCGGCCAACATCGCTATCTTACCTGCTAAGGCTAATGTGGTAAGCAAACTAACTTTTCCTTTTTATCGTTATAAATTTCTGTGGTTGAAAGGAAAATTAAAAGAAATAGAGCGAGGGGGAGGTGGTTTCTATCGACGTTTTTCAATTTCAAAATACCACCAGAAGCGGACCTCCGTAAAAGAACACCGCTTCAATCACCTTCTGTACTTCCTTTATACATATTTACTGTTGAATTAGTTTTGATGTAGCTGTGAAAGAATCTGTTGCGTACTGGCGGCTACGCTCACCGGTTCCCATAAATATGGGTGGAATTAAAATAACGGAGAAACCCTAGCAGAAGCATATATACATATAGGGATTTTTGCCCATGAGAGAGATTTGAGGTTTATGACCTGCGAAGATATTAATCTGTCATGTTCTTCAAGGCCTTTTGTGAACGCAGTTAGGGTTTTGAGTGGTTTTTTTTATTTAAAAAAGAAAAAGACGTCTGAACGGCGGCGAACTCGGATAAGGTCCCTGATATGGCGGAAGGGTGAACATTTTGAAGGGCTTAAAAAAAGATAAAATATTTTATAGTACATGCAATCAACTATTATACTTTACAGTTACATTCCTCAACAGCAAAAGCTCGGCAATAAGATGAAGCCGCTGTTTCGATTAAAAAAACACTTATTTCTATTTCTGAAATTTTAAGGCTTTCCAATGGTATACCGGATCTATTTCTTGATACCAAATACACTTGATATGAATGCATTTCTGAGTACCGATATGCGTCTCTTTCATCAGATCAGCTTCTTTGTCTTCCGGCCTGCTATCCAAGCCCAAAGTTTGTTGCTTTTTTATTTTCAGAATTTATTTGTGTTTAGGGTCCTCTGCACTGTTATATTTTGTTCAAAGAGATCAGAGAAGGGAATCCGTCTATTACATGCCCATAAGAATAATAACCTCTGTAACTTAAATCACTCTTTCATGGCTTTCCGTCTGATTAAAACCCCGCATTTATAGCCAGTACTCCATGAAGCATTTTACACAGGTCTAGCTTTGCGATTTTGATCACTAGAAATTTTCTTTATTTGGCAGACTCAAGAAATTTTCTTTATTTGGCAGACTCATTGGCACGGATATGCGCAAAATTCTTGAACTTGTGCACTTCATCTGTGGTTTGGTTTGGTTCTTTAGATACCAAGATAGCCATTTGCAAACCCTCCTTAACATGACAGTTCTGATCCTTTCTAGCAATTTCTCTGAGCTTACGGATAAAGATTCTGAATTTTCCAATGAAGGAAAAGACCAGGCCTTTGAAAAACGACTACACTAGCCTGCATGGAAAAGCTATAGAAGCCAAAGGTTTTTTGCTGTGAACCATTGCCAAATTGAGTCTCACAATCTTAAAGAATTGCCTTAAGACCTAAACCTCTGGACTTATGTAGGTTCAGATTGGTAAAGGAAGACCTGCGACTAGACTATGGGCAATTTTGGGCCATTTATCAAAAGCAGACAATTCTTCTACACTTTTGGCTCTGTACGGTCAAGCAGGGTATTTCCAAAGTTCATTAGAGGACAATTTAATAGAAATGAATAACAAACTAGGTCACACAGCTTATCCAAATCCTTTGTATAAAGATATCCCAAAGATTTATCACTAAATACTCCTTTCTGGTCTTGAAGATGCAAAGATCTCTTAACAAAGCAGTTTGTTATAAGGTTATATATGCAACTAAAGATGCAAATACGATTTATCCCCAAAAATGATATCATTCATAGAATTATTTTTCACATGACATTTGAAAACCCATAAAATGCATAACTATCTAATGATGACTGATATGTGAAAGCTCTTAAAATATATTGCAAAGAGTAATATTATAGGATTACGTAGACTAGTAGGAGACTAACTAACTAATCCATTGGTGAAAAAATCGAGATTTGAAATCAAGTGCAAAGACATATGCAGTCCGAGCCCATTGGCAATATGTGAATCAACATAAAATAGAAAACCATAAATGTATTTTAGAAACAATTTCATCCAAATGCACTTAACAAAATATTAGAAACTTCACATGACCAAATCTACTTTAACAATCCATAGCTGATCAAAGAGACCTTGTGTGCTATAATGAAAGATTCTTCAAAGACTCAGAAGAAATTTTACACTCTACATTAGTCAACTAATCAAATACAACAATAGATTAGAAAATGGAGCCCTAGAGATGTTTACCTATCTCCTGAAATTCTCAGCCAACCATGCAGACATTCAGATCATGGAGGGGAATTTTGTATACAAGCACCTTATTGACACTTTACAGGTATGAGTCACACAAGAAATCAAACTTGAACTAAAGATTGACATCTAAGAACATACGAGACCAAAGGACACACACAACCAATTTTAATAGAGAAAGATATAGCCTTAACTTGATAAAGAGAAGTTATATTTGTAGCCCATTGTTCTGTCCTAAATTTGATACATATCTGATATTTGTCTTAATCCTTCTGTACAAGGCATCACATCTTTTTCAAGTATACTGTTCCTTTCTTAAATTTGTTGCAACAACCTTTCCTAAACAGGTTCCTTTTTGCACTTGTTGCAACTGGGCATTCAAGTCATCATAGGCCAAATAATAAACTCAATCTGGGGACAAATTGAATGCCTGTGGGCCTAATTGCAAAACACCCATGCTTCTTGTACTGCCAAATGTTCCTTCAAATTAGATATTTTGTAGACTATGGGAGAAAGTCTTTCTCAGATGTGCATGCATGGTCTTGCAAAGATATGATCTCCTTGATTTTCAGGTGTCAATTAATTGCTACAAAGTAGCGCATTCTCAATCAAGTCCTCTTTCCCTGCTCTTGCAAAGTCCTCCACCAAAATTTTAATGCTTTCACTTTCTTGACTCAACTTGCAATTGAATCTTTCCCTCTAACAAAATTCTGTCTTTGTCGTTCCTTGCTTGAAAATTGGGAGGTGATTTTGTTGGCTTAAAGCTTTTAAACGTGGCCCTAAATTGATGGCTTAGATTATCCTTACCTTTGGATCTATAGTTTCAGGCTATCAGGAGGCTTTGAGGCTTTGACAAAATGTTTGCTTTATACTTGGTTGATGCATTGCTACCAATTAGAACATGCCAAACACCATTTTCATTCATTTTACAGCCAAGTCCTTAGTTCACCAAGCATTAGCAGATCTGATGCCCAAGTTCATAATTCTTTGAGATCAATGGCCCAGTTTGTAGAGTCCCTGATTTGTAGCTTGAGGTTTTTGCGGTTGCCTTTGTTTTGATTGATTTGTATTGAGTATTCGGTTCAAACAGTTAATGTAATTTATATTGCAAACATTAAAGATGGGCAATGCTGATAACATATAAACTAAACAACACTTAACATGCAGCAATATAGGTGAACAGTAGTTCCCTTCCCAACGCTAGTAATGACAGTTTACAAATATAATCCACTTGCCAAGACTCTTGAATAGCTAGGAAAATGCTCAGAAAACTATTTAAAATGTAACAGCAGCTCACAGTGCAATTTTCTGAGTTTACAAGTTTGCAGAAAATACATTTAGCAGCCCAGATTATGCTTTCAGCACAAGACACTTCTCTCAAAAGATTCTTTGACATTCATTGGCAATACACAGATCTAATGGGAGACAATTACTGCAGTTTGTAATACAATTTCTGAATGTTACAGGGACTATTGTTCATGAACAGCAACCTACAAATTTGATTAGGAAGAACACCCATTACTCATAAATGCAACCTTTACACATAAAGGACATTAACATTGCAGCACTAACGAACTCCCTTGACAAGACTTCTTGCAGGTTTTAATGGCATACTCAGAAATATTAATCAGACTGTAACTACACTCATGAAACACAATTTTCTGTTCTTATAATGTCTGATAATCACATGTTACAAATCCCAGTTCACAATGTCATATATTAGATTCTTGCCTTAGCATTTAGAAGCATCTACAAACTCAGAGACAAGGACTTTAATAGGAAGGATGTGCTCAGACCTGGAACCACTCTGTTTTCAGCCTGTAGGTGAAGAAAAACGACCTCAGCATGGCCCAGAATACATGTCCAACATCAGAAATATCTTTTATGATAGTCACTTCTTCTACAAATGGAACACCCAGCCTTAAGCATCCCAGACGCCCTCCTTAAGACCTGTCTCCAATAACCATGACCTGCTGTGGAGGTAAGGAAGTCGTTTCTCTCTTTCTGCAATCACTTTTTTTCTTAGCTTGCCAAAAACTGATATACACGCCCTTCCTTCTAACTCTCATACCTGTAAATGAAACGCCTATGGCTTGTTCCTAAAGCCACGCCCTCAAAAGAATGTGTAATGCTCTGAAATCGCACCTTTGAAGCAGCCAAAAATTCACTGCAAGGATAATCACGAAAATCAAAAAATACTTTGTTTCATCTCCTCCAAACTGGCTCCAAGCTCGACTGCACAAATGGTAACCTGTAAGCACTCCGGATTTCTGCTAGGACTGATATTATCTCACAGCCGAAACAGAAGCTAGGGTTCCAAAAACCCATGACCAAGAAGGTTTGCCGAGATGAAAATGTGTTCATTTCAAAAAGTGCCGTTCAAAAATGAGCTTCTTCAATATATCCCAAGATGCCTGATAAAGTGACTTCTTTTCTTTAAATTTCCAATCCTTAGATAAGTGACTTTGTGCAAGGTATTATTTTTAATATTTTCATAAGTCACTTTATGATTTTTCACTATTCAAAATATAAGTGACTTTTTATAAGGTAATATTTTAAATATTTCATAAGTCACCATTAAAGAACATTTCCACAAAGTCACTTTAAAAAGTGATTTAATTAATTACTCAATATCACCTTATGAGATTGATCCGAACTTAGGCAATTATTAAGTAATTAAATAAATGATTCCCTCAACTCGACATTAGCCTTGGGAATTAAAAGGCTAAGCGACCTCTCGAAGGGCTACTGGGAAGGGGACATTACAGTCCTCTCTTCTTGAAATTGCTTGTCCTCAAGCAATTGTAAGCTCGAGTGCTGTAGAATCTGCTCGTTCTCCCATGTGGCATCCTTGGCTGGTAAATCTCTCCATCTCACCAAATACTCTTTCACCACCCTATTCCTCAACCTCCTTTCTCAAGTGTCTACAATCTCCTCAGGGACTAGGACCAAGTGTCCCTCCTCATCCAATGGTGGGAGCTCTGAAGAAGAAGTACCCTGTTGACATAGTGCCTTTTTAAGGCACGAAACATGAAATACGTTATGAATCTTTTTGCTTTCTGGCAGCTCCAACTCATATGCTACCTCTCCAACCCACCTAATAATCCTGTATGGTCCATAGAATCTGGGCTTGAGCTTCTCGGCTCTGCTCTTCTTAAGATAAGACTGTCTATAGGGCTGCAAGCAAAGGTATACCAAATCACCAACCTCGAAATTGTGCTCGACCTTTTGTCTATCAACATATATCTTTTGCTGATTTTGTGTCACTTGTAGGTTATCTTTGAGTGCCCTCAAGATATCCTGACTCTCCTAAATCCAATCCTTGGCTTTGGGGGCCCTAGTCTCACCAAAAGCCATCTCCATGAATGAAGGTGCATCGTAACCGTACAAGGCTCTGAAAGGACTCGGCTCTGAAAAGACTCATCCCAATGGACATATAATAAGTGGTATTATAACAATACTCCCCCAAGTGCAACCACTTAATCCATGCCCGCTACTGCCCTGCAATGTAGTTGCGCAAGTACCCCTCAATCCATTTGTTCACAATCTCTGTCTGACCATCTGTTTGAGGGTGATAACTCGTGCTCGAAGTCAACTCAGTACCTGCCAACCTAAACAGCTCCTGCCAGAATGCACTTATGAATCTACTATCCCTGTCACTGACTATGTACCGGGGTAACCCATGCAATTTGGAAATTTCCCTGAAAAATAACTCAGCCACCTATGGAGCCCTATATTCTGTCGGAATGGCAAAGAAGTGAGCATACTTCGTCAACCGATCCACCACCACAAAGATACTATCTCTCCCATGCACCTTAGGTAGACCTGTGATGAAGTCCATAGAAATGCTCTCCCATTTCTGCTCTGGGATAGGCAATGGCTGTAGCAATCCTGCTGGATGTGTATGCTCTGACTTGTTCTGCTGACAAGTCACACACTCCCTAACGTGTCTCAATACATCATCTTTGAGGCCCTTCCATGTGAACCTCTCCTGACCTATCTGTAAGTTTTGAAATAGCCCTGATGGCCTGCTAAGGGAGTGTCATGAGAAGCCTGCAATATCTTCTCCTTCAGTCTAGATTCTGGCACCAAGTAGATCCTATCCTTGTAGTAAATCACATCATCCACTACTCTGTACCTGTCATCCTGAATTAGTCCATCCAACAACTCACAAGCAAACTTATTCTTGGAGTACTCTACCAACAAGAGGGATTTCCAATCTGCGGAAATCTCTGAAAGTGAGCAAGCTGAAGGTCTCCTAGAGAGGGCGTCTGCCACAACATTCTTCTTTCCCTTCACATACTCTATATCAAAGTCATATGCCTGTATCCTGCTGACCCACTTCTGCTGCCTCTCATTCAAATCCCTCTGCTCCAAGAAGTATCTGAGACTATTGTGGTTGGTCCTCACCACAAACTTCCCTCCAACTAAATACTGTCTGAATTTCGCCAAGGCATGCATAATGGCGAGCATCTCCTTATCGTAGATGGAGTATAGTCTCTCTGGTCCCCTCAACTTACGACTCTCAAAAGCTATGGGGTGTCTGTTTTGCATCAACACTGCTCCTATGCCCTCACCTGAAGCATCACACTCCAAAACAAATGGCTGTGTGAAATCCGGAAGCGCCAATACTGGGCAACTACTCATCACCTGCTTGAGCTTATCAAAAGCTCGTTGTGCCTCCTCTGACCAACTAAATGCACCTTTCTTTGTCAAATCTGTCAAAGGTGCTCCCAACTGTGAAAATCCCCTCACAAACCGCCTATAGTAACTGCACAATCCAAAGAAGCCTCGCAACTCTGTGAGTGTCCTAGGTGGTGGCCAATCAAGTATCGCCTGTATCTTCTCCTGATGGACCTGTACTCCCTCTGCACTGATCACATGCCCCAAATATAATATCTCTCTAAGGCCAAATTCGCATTTTGAAGCCTTAGCGTAGAGTGACTGCTCCTCCATGATACTCAAGACCTCGTCAAGATGTCTCAAGTGCTCCTCCCAAGTCCAACTGTAAATGAGCAAGTCATCAAAGAACACCAATAAGAATTTACGCAACTGCTTATTGAATATATGATTCATGCAGGACTGAAATGTGGCAGGTGCGTTTGTCAAACCAAATGGCATGACCAAGAACTCATAGTGCCCATAATGACAACGAAATGTGTTTTGTGTATGTCCTGTTCTCTAACCCTTATCTGATGATACCCTGAACGAAGATCAATCTTCGAAAAATACACTGCCCCATGAAGCTCATCCAACAACTCATCTATCCTGGGTATAGGGTACCTATTCTTGATGGTTTTCTTATTAAGAGCCCGGTAATCAATGCACATCCGCATGGTTCCATCCTTCTTCTTCACCAAGACCACAGAAGAAGCGAATGGACTGGAGCTCAGTCTAATGTGTCCCATCTCAATCAATTCTTTGATTGCTTTCTCGATCTCATCCTTGAATTTCTTAGGATGACGATAGGGGGTAGTGATCACTGGTTTGGCCCCCTCCTCTAGCTTAATGGTATGCTCAAAACCACGATCAGGTGGTCTCCCTGGAGGCATCTCTCCAAAAACCCTATCATGTTTACCCAATAGCTCTTGAATGTCAACATGATATGGCTGCCCTGAATCTGAAGACTCTTTGGTGGTGATCAAACACTTTGCTGCCCAAGCTATGTCATCATGTTGAAAAATGCTCTCCATGCGTCTAGCCGACACAACCTTGGCTGATCCATTAGTCATGCCTCTAAGCACCACTCGCTGCCCCTCTGCTGTCCTGAACTTAAGTTCCATGGTCTGAAAGTTCTAAGAATATTTTCCTAATGAGTGTAATCACTGAACTCCAAGTATAGCATGAGTGTCACCCAAATCCACCACAAAGAAGTCATCTGTAGCTGTGTAATTGCCCAAGGTAATAGGCAACTGTGGAACCCTCCGAGTGCATCTCAATTTATAGCCATCTGCCACCATCACATTAAATCCTTCAAATTCCTCTACGGGTAGCATGTGTTTCTCAACTAGGGCTGCATCAATAAAGTTGTGGGTTGCCCCACTATCGATCAACACGCATATGCGATGTCCCTGTAAAACTCCTCTAACTCTAAAAGAGTTGAATCTAGGAAAGCCTGATAATGTAGCAATGGCACTACTCTTACCCTCTCCTTGAGGCTGCTCCTCATCTGAACTGCTATCGTCGATATCCTATAAAGGCTCGTCATCACTGCTCTCATCCTCGATCACAACCTCAATAAGGTGAGCCTTGCCTTTTCCTAGGCAACGGTGACCTGGCTCCCAACGTTCCTTGCAATGGTAACAAATTCCCTTAATTCTGCATTCCTTGCGATACTCCTCATCTAGATCACTTTTCTTGTTTCCCTTCTTCTGAAAAGGCTTCTTGCCTTGGTTCTTTTGAGGAACGAAAGGTTTAGAAGGGCTTTTGTTGTTAGGTGTGGAGAACTCCATGTCTCTAGCTCTAGTGATCGCATCCTGTAGGGAATCGGTTTTGAAAGCCTTGATCCAACCACGAAGGGGTTTGGATAAGCCCTCAATGAAGAGCATAACCGACCGCTCTGAAATATCTGTCACCATGACTGCCAACCACTGAAATTTTGAAATATAAGCATCTACCGAGCCACTCTACTTAAGTTGTGCTAACTCGCTGAAATGAAGTTCAAGATCTTTCTGATCAAATCTATCTATCAATTTTTGTGTGAACTCCATATAGGATGTGGTATTAGCATGTCCCAATGTGACAAGCCCATGGTACCACTATTCATGCACTTCACCATCCAAATGTAGAGTAGCATACTTAATGGCTTCGGACTCCAGCATAGGATTGAGTTTTAGGTAAGTGTCCAACTTCTGGATCCAAGCTCTAGTTGTACATTTACCGACCCATCAAAGGAAGGGATTGCAAGTTTCCCAACCTTTTGCTGCAACTCTTGATTTTGCTGCCCTCTGTTATTGTTTCTTGGTCTATTCCTATACTTGATGGTGCAAAAATCTCTTAATGACATTGCGGCATGAAATTCATCCCCTAGAGTTTGGTATTCCCTGAAATATTCTGCGAAACCCTCTTCTTGAGCTTGCTGCCCCTGGGTTGCAGCACCATGTTCCCCCAAGAATTGAGGCATGAGAGGCCTTGGTGTCACCCTGCTAGCTGCCCTAGCATTGTTCTGAGCTGTATCATTATTATCCTGAGCACCATTATGACCATTCTGACCGTTATTGCCATTATTTCCATTGTTGTTGTTTCTACCACCCGCAAGTTGTTGAACAAGTTGCGCTATTTGTTGTGCTATTTCATGTTGACCTCTAGCTAGGTCATTCAAGATATGTTGGGTGCTTTAGGTATTTCTTCTCTATCCCCCATGAATTCAAATGGTCCCAACCCTCTTCTCAATCTCCTATAATGGATGTCAAGTGGGTTGATATCTGGGATGTCCTCGTTCATAACCCAGTTCTAATAGGCTGGCAGGACTGCTGGCTCTGATACCACTATAGAGTCCTTGATTTGTAGCTTGAGGTTTTTGCAGTTGCCTTTGTTTTGATTGATTTGTATTGAGTACGGTTCAAACAGTTAATGTAATTTATATTGCAAACATTAAAGATGGGCAATGCTGATAACATATAAACTAAACACTTAACATGTAGTAATATAGGTGAACAGTAGTTCCCTTCCCAACACTAGTAATGACAGTTTACAAATATAATCCACTTGCCAAGACTCTTGAATAGCTAGGAAAATGCTCAGAAAACTATTTAAAATGTAACAGCAGCTCACAGTGCAATTTTCTGAGTTTACAAGTTTGCAGAAAATACATTTAGCAGCCCAGATTATGCTTTCAGCACAAGACACTTCTCTCAAAAGATTCTTTTACATTCATTGGCAATACACAGATCTAATGGGAGACAATTACTGCAGTTTGTAATACAATTTTTGAATGTTACAGGGACTATTGTTCATGAACAACAACCTATAAATTTGATTAGGAACAATACCCATTACTCATAAATGCAACCTTTACACATAAAGGACATTAACGATGCAACACTAACAAATTCCCTTGACAAGACTTCTAGCAGGTTTTAATGGCATACTCAGAAATATTAATCAGATTGTAACTACGTTCATGAAACACAATTTTTTGTTCTTATAATGTCTGATAATCACATGTTACAACTCTCAATTCACAATGTCATATATTAGATTCTTTCCTTAGCATTTAGAAGCATCGACAAACTCAAAGACAAGGATTTTAATAGGAAGGATGTGCTCAGAGCTGGAACCACTCCGTTTTCAGCCTGTAGGTGAAGAAAAACGAACTCAACATGGCCTAGAATACATGTCCAACATCAGAAATATCTTTTATGATAGTCGCTTCTTCTACAAATGGAACACCAAGCCTTAAGCATCCTAGGCACCCTCCTTAAGACCTGTCTCCAATAACCATGACCTGCTGTGGAGGTAAGGAAGTCGTTTCTTTCTTTTTGCAATCACGTTTTTTCTTAGCTCGCCCAAAAACTGATATACACGCCCTCCCTTCTGACTCTCATACCTGTAAATGAAACACCTGGCGTTTTTAACCCCAAAAGCACCGGCCAAAACGTCAAATGAACCTTTTTGATTGTTTCAAACCCCAAAAGTAAGCACGAAAAAACAAGTTACTTGTTTCATCTCCTCCAAACTGGCTCCACCGACGCAAATGGTAACTGTAAGCACTTCCCGATTTCTGCTAGACTGATATTATCCCACAGCCAATGAGAAGCCAGGGTCCTCCAAGACCAAGAAGGTTCGCCGAGATGAAAATGTGTTCATTTCAAAAAGCGCCGTTCAAAAATGAGCTTCTTCAATATATCCCAAGATGCCTGATAAAGTGACTTCTTTTCTTTAAATTTTCCAATCCTTAGATAAGTGACTTTATACAAGGTATTATTTTTAATATTTTCATAAGTCACTTTATGATTTTTCACTATTCAAAATATAAGTGACTTTTTATAAGGTAATATTTTAAATATTTCATAAGTCACTTTAAAGAACATTTCCACAAAGTCACTTTAAAAAGTGATTTAATTAATTACTCAATATCACCTTATGAGATTGATCCGAACTTAGGCAATTATTAAGTAATTAAATAAATGATTCCCTCAACTCGACATTAGCCTTGGGAATTAAAAGGCTAAGCGACCTCTTGAAGGGCTACCGGGAAGGGGACATTACACAGTTTCACATTTACCCTTTCAAAGAAATGACTGGCTTCATGAAAAATAAATCAAATGACATTAACTATATGGACTGTAGTCATCACTTAAATCCATTAAGTGTCGAGCAACATCAACAGTCCAAATTGACAGCCTTCACTATTAATGGCATTGGCATATCAGTGAAGGACCTAAATTGTAGGGAGCATAGTCTACCACTAACATGCGCCCAATAGGAATATGCCATGCCTCCTTCAAACATCTTTTAAGTACTTTACAAGAACATGTTAATCTCCTAACTTGATGAACAGTTGCCTCCAACTAATCCTCAGATTGATGGCAATGGGATATTGGCAGGTTACCAAAGTGGCAAGCAACCAACTCACCCAATGAGCTGTGACCAATAGGAATGCTCCATATAGCTGTAGGAATTTTGGTGCTGACAAATTTATAACCTGGCCCCATCATATCAATTTTGACAAGTATAAATCACTTAATTGGCTTGTTTTCATTGGTACATGTTGGGTTGGTTGTGCCACATCACAACTCTGGGATAGTTTGCTGGCATGGACCATTTCGGTCCATTGAGCAGTAACATCATTACCATTCCAGCCCATTCGCCAATGTCCTTATTGCCAGTATCCTCTCCCTGAGACAAACCACTTAGGCTAAAAGATAACTGCTGATAACAAGTCAACATTGAAATAGAAAAAAGTGTAGGAATAAAGGCAAAAACTTAGGCCAAGGCAAAGAGTTAGGCTTTTACACATAGGGTTAAGGAACTATACCACTGTTAATGCAAACAGAGAGCTTGGCAGAAACCAAAACATGGAGACCTATTCAAGATATCTCAGATTGGTTATCAACATGAAGAGCAATAAGATAATGCAGAGAGCCATAATAAATGTTTCTCAAAATGAGTGTTAACACAGTCAATGACTTAACAATACCATGTACAATAAAAATCACCAAAATTGTAATTAACACACACCCAAGTGAGATTTTAGGAGTTAGACTTCATTTATAATATGAAATATCTGCTTCAATAAAAGTCTAGCTACACCACTTTTATCTGCCCCAGACAATTAAATGTTAGCCTCTCGAATAAAGAAGTTTGCTTCCATTTCAAATAATGGATTTCAAAATATCACGGTGATAAATGGTCCTAACTTTTTCTATATCTGCCTAACAAAAGCAGATTCTAAAATGAAGACTAGATATCTGATAAATTAACTTCCTCCTGCACCAAACTCCTTTGCTTTGAAAGCATAGAACCTCTTGTTCAATGTTTCATTTAGAATACATTCTTCAAAGAAAGTCTCTCCATTACTGCCTTTTTCACTTATGTAATGCCAAATTAATCCAATCTGGAAGTTGTCTTGTTGATGTACGGACAATTTTACCTTGCTCTTTTCATGTTTGTAGTCATAGAAATCAGTGTCATTGAAGACAGGTGAGACTCGATCCTCGTTGCAGATCCAAAAAAATATTATTACTTAATTATCTTAAAATTAAACAATGACAATTTTTTTTTCATATTTATTTGGTATATCAGCCTTTAGGAATCCAGTCTTTATAGAAATATCCCACACCATTTCATAAAGTAATGAATTTGGTCACTAGTCCAGGGAATAGTCTGTATACATCCTTCAATGGTGAAACCTGTGATATGCTTGACAGAATTGGTAAGAGAAAAGACAATATGAGGCAGCATCAGACGCCATTGATCAGGTTGATCTTGTAACATTTCAGTGAATTTCCAAGAGTTTGATTGACTACTTCAGTTTAACCTTCCATATGATGATATGCAAAATTACATGGAAGCCACATTGCCAACATTATTCATAGAGTTAATAAACATGGCTTAATAACTTAACATCTCTATTTAAGGTTATTGAGAATGACTATTCATGCAACCGTAGAGCCATGTAGTCTTTGCCTTCATGTTTATTGCAGGTTTAATAATGCACCATTTTAGAAAGATATCCAACCACAGGAAGTATAATATCATTACTGCTTTAGCTCACCTAATCTGTGTACATCCACACTTTATGTTGCCAAGATCTATTTGTCACTCACATAGGGTGGTACTTGCCCGTGTTTTATAGCTTACCCTTGGAAGTTGGCAAACATAACCCCTGTCAGCAACCACTTCTTCACTATGCTTGGCTAATAATTTTTTTTTTTTCTAACTGCTTAAGAGAATTATCTCTTCCAAAATGTCTGCCAAGACCTCTGACATGTGCTTCATGCATAATTATTTCATGTTACTATTTAGATTACACATTTGCTTCTGGTAAAATAAAAACCCATCCTCCGTCATCTAGGCATTGAATTAAAGCAGTCTAGAGTCTCTAGACTAAACAGATTTTGCAATGTTATATTTTGCCATCAATTTTTGTGATTAGAGATGGTTGGTATATGCAGTTACCAGACTGTTTTCCAACTAACTTTTTCCTTGTTAATGGTTAGATACTTGTGGAGGGATCTCCCTTCAGTATTCTCTCTGGTTGTATTACTGTCCATATTGGACAATTGTATATGGCACTTGAAATGAATAAATTCTGAGTTCTTATTCTATCTTTGTAAAATATTTTATTAGTGTTTCTTATGAATATTGGTTGGTTTCATTGCGCACATATGTGTTTGGCTATATTCTCTATAGCAGATAGTTTACTCCACATATGCAGTACAATTGTCTATCATTGGTTCTTGAAAGAACAATCAGCCGCTCAAAGTTAGGAGCATCTTAATAAGCATCTTTAAGTTGTTCAAAACTTATCATCTCGTTAGACACGAGATGGCAACAAAGCTTAAGTCTATTCTAGGAAAACAAAATAATTTTTGTTAGCAAACAAAGTCATGCAAAACCTAATGATTGTTTTGTATGAATAATCAATAAAGCAAATAGAGTCACACAAAAGCTAAAGATTTATTTTAGGATGTTGAAGCAAGGATATGTTATTTTTGGAAGAAGGCTATCTTTATGAGTGTGTCTAAATATATAAGTGGACTTCCTTGTCTATAACATAGTTGCATAAATCTCTAAAAATTCATGATTTATTCTGATTAGTCACCCGGTTGGCCTTGATGTTGATTTTTTTGCTGACAATTCTGCAGTTTTTTGCAATTTATTGGTCAAACAAAAATTTGACATTATTTGACCAAAAAATTGCAATTCAATCTTGAAAAAGTCATGTTAAATCATCATTTTCCAAAAATATATGATTTTTTGGACAAAAAGTGCATTTTTTCCACTTTTCAAACCTATCTTGATTTTGTCCTCACACTAATCCTAACCCAATAAATTCCTAATCAATTGAAAAAAACTTTTACTTTCTGTTTGCCAAGTTATTCCTGAAAAAGATATTTGCTGCTATAAAGTATGTCCTAACCCTAACCCTAACCCAATAAAATCCCAATTAATTGAAAAAATATTTTATTTTCTGTTTGAAAAATATATTTTGTATGGTCTATAATATGGTTTTCCTTGTCTATAAAGTATGTCATGACTATTGTAAATAAGTATTGTTTTCTTTATGCTAAATTGTGTGATCTTGTTGGATAGACACTTAATTTACTGGAAATTTGTTTGTCTCTCTAATTTGGAGTGGCTTACTTGAGAGCTTTTGTTATTCTGTGTATTAGTTCTATTGGAATAGAGCTTTATTGCTTTTTATAGTGGAATTTTATTATTTTTATGTAAGATTTTGATTCATGAAATAAGCACCAGAGTAGTTGGGTCTCATTTCTGTGGGGTATTAGAGCTATTTTCTTGGAAAAAATTTCAAACATTAAAAAGCACATAAATTTGTAAAATTATATATATATATAACAATTTTCATTTTTTTCTTTTTAAACCTATAGTTAGGGTCTAGGGGTGGTAGTGCCCATTATAGGGGTCCAGGGCTAGTTCTCTAGGTGCGAGCCTTGTGATACAAAGCAGGGTTAAGGGGCCATCGATACCAAATTAAGGCCT